>BEXV01001445.1:0-15810 GCA_003118195.1 Hemicentrotus pulcherrimus
ATTGAGCATTTTTCCTGATTTAGGGGGGTCTCCGAGGCAGGAAAAGCCCGCGAAAAGCCCGCGAAAGGGGGGTTCGGAAATGTTGGCAGTCCTCAGATAGGGGGAGTTTTCAAAAAGAGGGTACGAGCATTATATGCATACCCTAAAGGGGAGGGGGAGGGGGCGGGGTTTATTGTAAGCTAAGTATAGGTAATACAAAGTTTTGGTATGTGTATGAATGTCATGAATTTGGTTCAAATGAACATATTGGAAGCATTTGCGATGAATATTTAGTGATTGTTAATTGTCGCGGTTGAAATCGAGTACTAATTATAAAGTTATGAAATTGTAAATAATACACTCTTTATGTTGTATAGCTCCCTCTCAGGGTCAATATATTATTTAAGCTATATATATAAAACAATGTTTCTTGACTAATATCGACCAATTATTCCCGTTTGGCAATCATATCACAACTATGAGATGTTCATGGTCGAAGATGTACGGCCGTAGGCGCTATTTGAATTGTATCAACATTTACCCGGATCAACGGTAAATTTTTATATCTAATTTTTCTCGAAAGCAAAAGTGTTTTAGGGGCTAAATTTTCTAGTGCTTATAAAACATCCACAGGGACATCCAAATATATCAAAATTGTAAAGAATCACTATCAACCCAATTAAATTTCCCAAAACTTTGTAATACCTATCAGACATGTCATTTAGTATATTCAATTAGCCATGCCAAGGCAATGCTGAAGTCTAGTATAAAAAAAGCTATAGACATATACTTCCTCGATCTGGATGATCAACTCACACAAAATATGAAGCTGCATATAGGCCGAGTTATGAGATTACATTTCTAACTGAAACTTGATTCTATTCTACGATACCTGAACATAATAGATAAATCACGCAAATATACCTCCAAAAAATAACTTACTTTCAATAAGAGCAGAAAGATCAGACAGACAACCAATACGAGTTTGAGCTAAATCGGATAACTAATAAAGGTTATGAATTTTGTATGACACGAAAAACTTAGAAAATCACAAGACAAATTTGTAACTCACTCATGAGCCTGTTACGTCATTGCCCGACTATCCATTAAATTGATATAAATTTCGAATTTCCGCCCTAAAAATCTAATTTCCTCACACCGGCATCAAAGTTATATTGCTGGTAATATGTTATATTTGTGTGGATTCACTAATGTAGTTTTTTTTTTTTTTCTTCAGTTAAATCATGAAAATGTGAATTTTTATAAACTATCATAACACCCAATATTCAGAAAATGGTATCGATTCTTTCAAGTTCATAATATATTTTGTGAAATTTCATGCACGCAGTATGATACAAATCATTAACCTGGGCAAAGGCATGGGGAAATCAAGTTTGGGGGGGGGGATAAAAAGGAAATTAATGGGATAAAAATATATCAGGCCATTGATAAGTAGTGAGGCAACGACGTCACAAACTGATAAGTAAGTTGGCAATTTGTGTAGCGATTTTCTAAGTTCCATACTTTTTCATACTTAAGGAAAAAAATCATAACCTCCTTATTATTTATCCGATTTTACTCATAATTTTTTTTTTGCTGTTTTTCTCCGTTTTTTTTGCATCTAGTAAAAGCAAATTATTTTTTGAGTGGACTTAGCTTTTAATTAAGTTGACTCTTCATAAGATAGAACCACGACAAGATTTTGTTATCTCCAAAATCATTTTCTGTTTGATACATGTCGATTCTTTCCTCAGAGTTCACCATTAATCCTCTCTTTATCACTCTCTCTCTCTCTCTCTCTCTCTCTCTCTCTCCTTGGTGCCCCATCATCTATGTTATATTTGGATTACTCCTTTAATTCCATGCGGAAATATATAAGTTGCTTTATTAATTATTATTTCAGCAGAGGATTTAAACAAAATCGTAATGGCGCACCAGAAGCTTGATAAATTGCATTGCAAAGAACAGGAATGAAACATCACCCCTAACACAATCAACATTCAGGGAATAGAAAACATCTAGTTATCACCCCAAAAAAAAAATAAAAAAAAAATATATTTTTTAATACCATTTTGCCGGTGTTTAAACAAAAAATAATGGTGAACATTGTGGATGATTTTTCCTTCCATTAATACCATTGTGTGGGGTCATTTTTTCACTATTATTGTTCTTTAAAGTGCTATTTTTCAAGCTTCCCAAATGTTATTGCCATTCCCCCAGTTCATTTGATTTGTTATCCTCTATTATTAAGATAAGAATCAAAAATCTGTAGAAATCAACAAAATTTCAAGAATGAATGTTGTTAATCAGTGTAATACATTTATTAATGATTCACAAAATCATGCTCGAGAACCATGACTATGTATGTTTTAGATATCTACTTTTGAATAAAAGGAAAAGACATTTAGTATTATGTGTGAATTCACAGCTAAAGGGAACTTCACTTGGCCACTAAGCTTACAAAAACAAAACATTGCTTAGCTCATTCATAGTTTCCAAAACATATATCTTTGACACACACAAAACACTGTACACTCTTAAATTCTCTTATGTGCTTTACCACTGTAACAGTCTTGGATTAAAAAGAAATAACAAACTATCATTTAATTTTAGTGTGAGGAATACCTTCTGAATAAAAATAATTATGGAGATGATCTGGTATTGCAAATCAAAAATCATCAATTACGTGGATCATTCTGCCCATCAACATATGACAATATGTTTTGCAAAATAAAAATAAATTTTCCTCTTGGAATTCCAAACGCAACCAGGCCATATGTTTTAAAAGATTGAAGAACTGGGGCCTGTTTCATAAAACTTTTTATCTATAACAAATGCTTAATTTCTATGATAAATTTGCTCTCAGCCAATCAGATGCTTTGGTTTCAGTAGCTTATAACAGTAGCTTGTAACTTGTTATTGATATCAAGTTTTATGAAACAGGGCCCTGCATACCAATTGATCTGATAATTGGGTCATTTCAAAAGGTTATCATACATTATCACTTTGGGTATAAATACTATAGATACCCATGAAGTGAAATAAAATATAATTATATTTTCAATCCCATACATTCATAATACAATGTTTGTGTGCATTGCTCAACTGTGTCATAAAGTGGACTTTTTGCATTAGTCAAACTGTACTAACTTTTACAACAAATACAAAATAAATAAAATGTAAACATACAATCTCCTCCTCTTCTCTGCATAACTGTTACATGTTTTAGAAATATAAATAAAAGTATCCTTGGCATATGACACAAAAATGTAGAGGTTAATTTGATAGCTAAAGGTAATACACGGTTCTCCTATCCATAACATTTGACTAATGAGGACTAAATATGTATACTTTCCCATTCAAATCTGGCATTGGGAATACCATTACCGGTACATACTACGTAGTAGTACATACTGGTAACACCATGTTAGATTAATGAACACAGACTAATTTAAACACAGTAAGCATATCATGACCTTCTTTTAAATTGATACACTCTAATATGGTGTAGATCTATGGTTTAGTATTTCCTAGAGGCTCTGATCAACATTAATATTGCATTCACTATGCATACAGTGATAAATTGAATAAAGCAGTGTGCAAAATAGGCTAGTCAGGCTAGCTGGTGGATGCATTCCACAAAGCAGCAATTCCACATTAAAATAGCTTAAAACGGTCTCAGTGGCCACCTCTCTGTGAAGACCACTTGTCTATAATAGTGGTCAACTACATAATGTAATGAAGGTATGTGTTGTAAATCCCATTTACAGTGATCACTTCCAATCGGTTGGCCTTTGTAGATAAGTTTGACTGCACATGTAAAATCAGACAGTTTCCTCGTCCCACACAACACTCTTCTTTCCTTATTAAAACAGGGAAGATTTGAAACAAAGCACAATTTGAATTCCATTAGAGCTCTATTTCAATTAGCCCATCATTCATCTGTACTATGACATCACACTGTATCACCACTGTATAAAATTGTCAAGTTTATGAAAAATCAAAAACTATACTCTATCATACCATTAAATGACAGCAGTCTGAAGTTCTGAATATCAGTTTCAGATACAAAACATCAACTGAAAGACAAAGTAAAATCTCATGCTGCAAGCAGATAGTTGATAATGAGAGAAGAAAAGAGAGGTTTCTTTGCAGCAAGCTATGTTATACAATTAGCAAGTTTTTTTGCGAGAGAACTAAAATCACATAATGCACACCAGAGATGATTTCCGAACAAAGAAATCTTGTTAGTTATGAAGAGATTCATGAAGGAAAAAAAAAACTCCAAAGAATCATATAGAGCTTACCCTATCACCTATGTCTTCAATGCTACACCATATATCCATGCACTGAAAAGCATTGCATATATACTATTAATATGCAAGGATTGGTGAGAAAAGAATAAATCCCATAACTAGTACTAGCACATCATACTACCTGCAGTTTCATCAAGGACCATTATCAATGAAAATAAAGATACCACATGGCAAAACTAGTGGAGTATATTTATATGACAAAAAACGCTTATAAAGAGAACTTAATGTCAAATCAATGATGCCCATTGCAGAATGATCCTATATTTTGATTTTGTGGCGATATGTACATATGGGTAGATTGCATGAATGAGTCATTTCTAAGACTACTGTAACAAATGCACTAAATTTTGAAAATTTTGTTTATTTTATGCAAAATGAAGGAAAACATGAAATCAAGCACCTTGTTGAATTTTGAAGAAACTAGGACAGCAACATAACACTGAAAAAAATACAGAAATTCTACTTCAATCGATTTGACTCCTACTAGTCCAAGCTTGTATTATTTTCTAAAATTATTTTCATAAAGTGCTTCTTACCATGATTTACTGTCCTAAAAGCTTCTTTGTTAAATTTCCAATTCCTCCCTTCTTTTTTTTTGCTCCATTTGTAGATGACAAAACTACCCATTGATAAGTAAGAACTTTATGAGATGCTTCTCTAGTTATCAATGATGCTATATAACATTAGCAACCAGAATGCACAGCAAGACAGTTTTACTTGCATAATCATTATATATCTATCATAATAACATCAGATGATTCCATATCATCATCATGTGAATATGAACGTATTGTAATCATTGTTAATTGGGGCCACAGAGGAAGCAGTTGCTCATGCAATAATGTAACCAACACCAGAATGAAGAGCCTAAATCAGTTTGTTAGAGTTGTTCACACATGCACTGAACAGTTGCACAAAACATCTACAGCCCTTATTTTTATTAATCTGCATATGAAAACAGGATGTATGTCAGCGGACCATTGTTTTCTATATGAATTGATACTATTCATATCAAACAAACAAACAAACTATCCCCATGAATACACACCACATAAAGGACTTAAAGACTTAAATTATGAAATGCAGTCGAAATGTAAATGTGTTTCACATACCTACATGTATACCATCACTGAATGCCAGTCTCTTGATACAGCTCATATTAAAGAAAGCTCTAAACAAATGTTTGAGAGCAAGATATATATACCGGTATGTTTTATGCATAACATGGTGACTACAACTATTAAATCCAATATAGAAAGAAAATTTAAGTGGGATAACAAATTATCATAACCATGATAATAAAACTTCTAATAACTAGTAATAAAAATGGAAGAATTCATTCATTTCCTGTTGATTATTTACTGTTGAACATAAAAAAGGAACAGTCTAGAGTAGACAAACAATAATTTATTCTAGGCTTTCATACACATCTAGAAATCTTTCTACGCTACAATTCCAATCAACATTTCTTATATTGCTTGTAACTTGGTCCGTTCAATTTGCAACATGATATTTGATATGATTGGTTTCTCTCGACAATATTATACATCTACAAATATCTACCTTTACACCAGAAACATTTCTCTGACTCCGACTGCATTACGATCCCTTCACACAATTAAAGTTTCATAACAAACCAGAAAGGAACAGGCAACATAACCACCAGAAAAGAACTGAAATTCATAGAGCAGCTATAGCTATAACCGGCTCAGAAACTCAAAACTTGTGTTGTGAGGTTGGAATACAAACCCTACAAAAGTGTGGGGAGATGGGGAGATCGGGAGGGNCCTACAAAAGTGTGGGGAGATGGGGAGATGGGGAGGGGGGGGGGTGGGGGGACTTGGCTATCTTTAGGCGAAATTGATGTTTGAAAGAGATGTGAGTGAAACGTGATGTCCTCCAGGTCAACTGTCTGAATCGGTGTCCTTGTGAGTGCTACGTATGAGGGTGTCTAGGTATTCCTGGTGTGACTGGGCAAGAATTGAGGCTAGGATAGCATCCTCCGACTCCCATTCAGATATACCTACAACAAACAGACAAGTATTGAATCAAAATGTATTCTATAACACCAACAAATCGTTAACTTCAAAAGGAGTAAGTTTGATAAATTCACATGTAAATGCTCGAGACAGTGAAATCTCATAACAAACTTCTTGAGACTATTATGTTGTTCTATTGAAACATTGCTTTGTTGTTTAATGACTGAAATATAAAATAAAAAATGAATGACAAACGTAACAAAAACCAATCAAATACAAAGAGGAGTGACCAGGTCCAGGTGTTTGTTCCACGTATTAATTTTTTTAACCTAAATCTTGACCAGAGTCACAAGACAAACACAAATATATTTCATATGAACATGCAATAACAGTAACAAACACACATGTTTCATTATTCCCTATTCCATGTATAAATGATCAGCTAATGGCAAAGTTCCTGTCCTATTGAAGAAAAAAAAGTAAACAAACGGCAAAAAGAAAACAAACATATATTCAAAGGTGTGTGGTGTAAAAATGTCTGTAAAGAGAACAAGATTAAAAATGTATGTACACAAAAAAAAAACATGTAACAACGCAGTGTTTTCTTTATATTCAGAGTGCATTTGAAGAATGCATGATTGTGCCTACCGTAATAATTTATATCTTTTAACAATACAAATTATAAAATAATAAAATGATGAAATTGTGAAAGGATGCCTTGACCTTTAATGGGAAAAACCACTGGATTTTAATAAAAACAGATTAATGAGAAAAATGGTTCAGCAAGAGTTTGAGAGTGAGAGTAGTTAATGCTCAATAACCAAGTACAACTCGGCTGATTTACAACCCTCTACATGTAATTCACAAAACCTGTTGTTGGCAAAATTAACAATAAATGTCAAAATGCGCTACAAAAAGTGAATAATGTCTGAATTTATGAGCTGTCAAGAACTTAAGAATGATATCAAAGGTGAAGTAGTGCTCTGTAAGCACTATGGAACAGTCAACAAAACTGGAACTCCACATCACAACCTGGCAGGTAGAAGGAAAAAAAAAGTTTAAGTGCTTTGTCGAAAGGGAAATATAGTCATACTAGATAGGGAGAACCGATAGCCTTCAGTCATTTCATTTTGAAAGAAGCAGAAATCCCAGTCTATTCCAGTATAGATATCGAGTACATAGCTTTCACAGTTTGACCTTCCTTAAACCGAATGATGACATAACAAAGGCAAACTGCCTTCATACTAATCCTCATTAATCTCCTTAATGGGGTGCTCTAGGGGATAAAGATGGACCAATCAAAGCCTTAGCTCATATAGAGAAACAATTCACATCAAATATATTGGAACAATAAAGGAGCTGCATGTTGTCAGCCTATAGGTCAGGTTTCATTTACAGAGCAACAGAACATGTACAACGTTTACACTAGGAGCTGTAGGAAATAATGTTAGTTTGTTGCTTATGAATTGGACAAAGCAGGAATGACGATATGGCATTAAAAAACATTTCAATCTAAAACAGATCGTACCAGTCTTTTTTCATGCAGTGACTTAGGTACATGTATGCCTTCATAAGGGTATGATACAAGATATGAATCTCAGCATTGGGGAAATAGATCATCTTGACCTTTTGGATGGTATTTCAACTGCATGTAGGTTTGATTCACATCATATGTTTCATCCTCCTATCATATCACTTCAATTTCAGTGTATATAGCCTACATGTACATGTAAATATTTTTCCAAGTGCACATGTATGTGTGTTAATACAAACGACTGTTTGTCTTTCAAAGCAACGACTACAATTTTGCCCTTTAATGATGGCTGTACTTATATAATATTGGCTGGCTTTGAGTGTGATACAAGAAAAAAATTGCTTGAGCTATGACAATTTTGAAGGAGTCGGAGACGAGTCCAATATTGTCTTAGCGAGAGCAATATATTGTTGTATCACACAAAAACAAAGACATATAATATTATTATTATTATCTGTATATCAGGCTTACTAGCGAAATAACAAGATTTCTGTAAATATGGCCTTTTTGTGTGTGATATCGATATCAATATCGATAATTGAAGTTCCTGGATGACTGAGCCATACAAAAACAATATTGGTTAGTCATCCGGGTACTGCCTAAGATATTGGATACACTGATTTATTGTACCTTTTGGAAGCCTTATATAGATAATAATATTCAATATTGTACATGTAATAAATATTAATGATATTCTAGTATTACTATACAGCATTATAACCCTGTGAACGATCATCGGATCGGACGCCGATACCGATCCGATCAGGGGTGATCGAATAATAATTTCTGATCGCCAATCAATAGTAATGATCGGAAAAAAATCGGCAGATTTTTTTTTTTTTTTTTTTTAAATGACGAAAATTTTCAAGTTTTGGGGTATCAAATGCTCAAAAAAATTCATGGGTGGGATTATTTGTCATGTGGAGATGTTGTAGACCATGTTTGTTGATATTTAGTGCCTTTTCATGACTTTGAAATGAATAATATTGGTCTAAGAGCAGAAGCAAAACATGCGGGCCGAAATCTTGGATTATTAAATGTAGGTATTTCTTTTTTTTTAATGATGAAAATACTTACCTTTTGGGCTATCAAATGATCCAAGAAAATTCATGGCTGGGATTATTTTGGCATTTGGAGTTGTTGTAGACCATGTTTGTTGATATTTAGTGCCTTTTCATGACTTTGAAATTAATAATATTGGTCTAAGAGCAGAGGCAAAACATGCGGGCCGCCATCTTCTTGGATTATAATGTAGGTATGCATTATAAACCAAGAGGGCGGCCCGCATGTGAAACGTAGCTGTACTTTACTATATACATATATATATATAAATAAATATCATTAACAAATGCTGCTCCGAATTACTATTAGCACTTTTAAAATGTACACAAATTGCAAGTGGAGGCTAACAAAAAGTGAAGCTGCATCCAAAAAAAAGGCCCCTAAGCATATGATACCTACACTGTACCATACATGCATCTTTATGTTACCAGACATAGTATGTACACACAGGGGAAGTGCACTACACTGTCTTACATCATTTTATTTTGCCACATTTACTTATTCTTCCAATTTGTGAGTGCATCTGTGTTGTTTACCATGTTATATGTGATTGAGATGAGGCATTTGAGATAAACTGCATAGGATGTTGCAAACTGTACAGAACAAAAACTGCATGTAATCTTGCTATAGAACAGTACTGCATGAATGAAGAGACGATGAAAATCCTGACTCACCAAATTCTTCTGGTGGTATATCCTCCATTCCATGGGATGCAGTAGGTGGGTTGTAGCCACTGGGCCCCGCCTTGGGACTAGCTGTGTCCCTGGCATGGGCACCTTGGGGAGAAGCGGGATTAGAGATGTGGCCACTTGTCGTGGGACGATCTATTTCACATAATGGATGAAATTAACAAAGATTGAACTTTCATTTCTGCAAAGCCCACAATATCTTTATGTGAAAGGAAAGTCTGAAACAAAAACCATACACCAAAGAGATTTGTCTGTCCATGCAATTCAGATTTCCTTACCTGCTTTTGACAACAGCTGCTGCTGCTGCTGCTGCTGCTGCTGTTGTTGTTGTTGTGCTTTCTTCTCTGCATTCCTGCCCCGAATTGAATTAGGTGACAAAGGTCTCAGCCTTGCTGCCTCAAGTCTCTCAGGGCTGTTTGGTCTGGACCCACTGCCAGTGCCCCTGTTTCTTGGTGACAGACATCCACTGGGATGGTGAGGACCTACCAAGTGTCCACTGGGGTGGTGTGGGGAGACCAGATGACTGCTTTGATGGTGTGGAGTGACCAAATGACCTCCCGAGTGATGTCCAGAGGAAGAGTGATGGCTGCTCAGCGCGTGATGGGAGCTGGAGTGTTTTCCACTGTTGTGTTTTCCACTAGGGTGCTTCTTTCCAGAGTGGTGGCTGCCTTGGCTGGCAGAAGACTTTTGGTTGGCCTCACCCCACCATCCTGGAGGAGAGTCTGGTGGTGCAGAACTACAGGTAGCCGTAGCAGGGAGCTACAAGAATAATTTTCAATGTTAAGGAAATGTTATTTCCTACCAATAAAAGGTTCATTCATCTACTCCAGACCTCTGGGCTTATGTATAAATACTTTTATTTTCATGTTTTCTCAGTTTCGGCGTTCATCCGTCTCAATTCTTAACTTCTGGCATAATTCTTGTAGTTTTTACAGTACTGCTACCATCTATCACATCAATTATATTCATATTTAAACATCCAGCTTCTGTTGCTTTTCAGTTAGAATTAATTACTTACAATACATGTTTTAATTGGATGAATAGAAAGACTATCATTAAATTGAATTGAAATGAATTCAATTGACATACTGCTTTCTTTTCTGCTCTCTTCTCGTTATCCTTCAGCCACTGAACAAAGGATTCCCTAGCTACTTGTTCCTCAATAGCTTCGTTGGTTGCCTCCCAGTCTGTGGCGAGCAATTTATCCTGTAACATGGTCTGTTCAATGGCAGACTTATCTGATATATGGATAGCCTCTCGCATCAACGTCTTGTCTGCAAGCTGGGTATGGAGTAACAGTACATAAAGATGGTTACAAAAAAAGCTTATTATGTTCAAGCCTTGGATTAGGCAGCCAGGAGCAAGGGGCAATTTATTTTTAAAAGTTGCCCCTTGCCCACAGGGATTTACCAGAGCAAGAGGCAATTTCTTGAGAACCAAGGGCAATTTTCCAAAAAGAGATAATGACAAATGATTACACAAGTTAAATAAGTTCAAAGATACAATGTTAATTTCATAATGAGAATACGATCAATTTAATAAGAGCATCAACTTGCACATTAAACAGTATTTTAAAGTAACTAAAAATATTGATGAGCAAATGAATAAATAAATCGTCAATTTCACAAACATTAAAAGTCAGGACTTGGCAAGTCTATCCAAAATTGAAATCTCACCTCACAAACAAACCTTCCGCCACACTCTCGGCAGTAGAATCAAATTTGAAGAAATTATCTTTTTAATTGTTGTATAACCAAAGAAATAAGAAGAAAACTGACCAAATATTCAAACTAAAAATCGTACATGTAAAAATGTCCTTAAAACTTCAACAGCTGAAAGTGACACGCACAGTTGCATAACGTGCATTCTCGAAACCAAAATCATACCTCGCACACACACTCTCGTCATACCACAAATGGTCCGTGGTGGGAAGCTAGCTGGCTGGGAGTTTGCTAACGAGACCAATGCACCTTGCAGCACGCTATTTTACCGGGACTCTTAAGGGTTCGCGGCTAGCTTTTTGCCAAAACAACGCTAGGTCGGCTGCTGGCAAAATGGGAGTAACTACGATCGAGAACATCGTAGGTGTTCTTAACTTATCAATAAGAGAATTCTACATAATATTTGAGATAATATAATAAACTAGACCTACAAACAAACCTTGACAGATCTCTAATGACTATTTGAATGCTTGTTTTTTTCTCCGTTTGACGGTTTGTTTTCTTGTTCTTCGATACATTTGTACGTGCGCCACAGAACCATCTAGCGATCGCATGAACATACGTACGTGCGCTAGCCTATAGTAAGTAACAACGGGCGCATTTTCACGACAAACACTTGCGCCTCAAGAAATGCACAAACTAAATATGAAGCTAGTAGAGAGCTCGTGCGCGGCAATTGTTTGTGATTCGTTTATTTTTTTGGTACTAATTTTTTAGGGGCACATTTTCATGGCAAACACTTACGCCTTGCCGTCTAGTTTTAGATGATTACGGGCGCAATTGGTGGTTTTATGAGCGCAAATTTGCGCCCTGAACCCGCTTAATCGAGGCTTGATTATGTTACTCGAAATGTATTCTTGTGATCTACTTTAAACATCTAATCATAAACTGCATAATCACATGAACCTTAAAATACCTTGATGGCATATTGCTGAATTTACGGTATGCTGTAAGGCCTATTCTTTTCATTTCGATCTTTGTATTGCACATCATCCTTTATCATATTTGATATCACATGTGTTTGGAGAGTGCAATGATAGTTACCTGATGTGTTTTATAACTTGCAACTTAGATACTTCAACTGCTGTAGCTTCTATACAGTTGGAATTCCCCATATCAAATTCACAATTCGTGAACCAGTTTTGAATTTAAGAGGAATTAGTTTTGAAATAAATACTACAGAAGAAGAAGGCCGAAATGTAAATACAGCTGTACTGTGACAAGTATCTCTCGAAACATGTCAAAAACTATTTGCAATAGGGTTATTTCCATATGATTTAAATCAACCCACGAACCCTTTCATGTAGCAGTTCACTGAACAATTGTTGTAAGACAGCAATTACAGCTACTTGTACTTACCCCTGGTACAAATGAGGGCATTCCTAAACCAACTCCTACTGTAGCCTTGTGTGGGTTGACGACTGAGTTGTAGTGAACGTTGCGATGGTAGCTCACACGTATAGGGTCATTGTCTGTCTTGTTCAGGGTGTGAAATGTGTTGATAGGTTCTAATAAGGAATAATGCATACTTGATTTAATTTTTCATCTTCGTAGGTTAGAGAAAATGGAAAATACAAAATGAAACGCCCATAATGAATGTGCGATTGTGTTTTCTTCTCTTTCTCTCTCACACCTTTAATACATGAGCAACATCCACTATAAGTTTGAGTGAGAGTTTATAAAATTATGACATCACTCAATTCACATCACTTGCATGGCAGTGGCGGTNCCCCCCCAACACAAAAAGGCCTTAAGTCCATCTACAAGTAAAGACTGAAAATAAAGTAGTATGAAACTAGTATGTAACTAGTATGAAATGAGTTTATACTGACATCAATGTAAAATGTTCACTCCTGGCATGTTTTCAACAATTTGATTTCAGGTACTGATACATGTACTCCTTGCTTTCTCTATTATGTAGGTGAGGGCTTAACTTACATAGAAGTTCAAAAAGATCGTTTTGAATGGAACAACTTACCTGTACTGTACATATAAACTTCGATGTTACGATTGTACATCTCCGACAAGGCTTGCATCTCTACATGGTTACCATGGCAACTGTCCAGACGCTTCCGGGTAATATACGTAGGAAAATCCTCAGTGATAAATTGTGAGAAGTAATCTGCATTCTTTGTCTGTAAGAAGAAAAAAGAATCACATCATTAGAAGGAACAGGAATGGGTTAAGCAATAACAGATGTTATTTGGACATATAAATAATAAAATATGTAACTATATCATTCAATTTTGAATACAAACGTGTTGCAATGAACTCTGAAAGTCATTTAACAAAATTGTTCATACTGTTTTAGACAAGGCTGGTTTAAATAGAAACTACTTTGAAGACAAATCAATGCAACATACATCAAAAATACATTTATTTATAATTTTAAAATGAATGCATTTTGCCTGTGGAATCCTTTTAAAAAGTACATCGATTTAAGATATGAAACCAATTTTTTTTAACGAATGATTGTCTTTTCTCAGTACATTATTCCAGTATGACAACAACACTGTGCTTACCATGTAGTCCATACAGTGTCCTCTCACAATATTATGCCAATCTTGGTCTCCATAAACCTGGTCAGCTGTGAACATAGAAGAAAACAAGTCACAGGTAAGTAGTAAATCATGTAAATGTTTGAAATGATACAAATCACAATCACAATTCATGCATTAGTAGAAAAGTTACCTTTAACAGCAAAAAGGGGTAACCTTAAGCCCCCCCCCCCTCCCTTCCTTCACTCTCTCTATATATGCTGTTTCATATATTTATCCACTAGAAGCAATAATCTTTATTGAAATTTGAAAAAGAACTTTCATCAATAGAACAAAATAGCATTTATACATTTCAGTCTTAAGATAACATTTAAATGATTGGTCTGAATCGGTGATGTGTGATTCTTTTACTGAGACTATCCAATGTTTTTCATGAAAAAGCGTCCAATAGTTTCTAGTACTATCTGATGATTTTTCAGCATACGATGAGCAAAGAGGTTAGTGCACTTTTCATACTATATATGGGCCTATACTTCCATAGCACTGAGTGAAAACATGTACAGAGATAAGTGCACCTTTTTCTGTGCGGCCGCTAAAGTAAGCTTATTAAACTGGGGATTATTTGTCAGCGATAATGAAATCTTGAAATGAATACTTTTTACATCAAATAACAAGGATCTAGGAATTTGTTGTATAAAAGTAAACAAATGATGCATGTTTTCATTTGTTTATTAAACGATCTAAATCAGCTCTTGTTGCATCTATTTATGCATCAAAAATACTCAGTAAGACGACTTTGTAGTTTGTATAATAGATGCATACAACCTCAACTTGAGAGCAGATAGACATTCGCATGCATCATTTGTATAATATGAACATGTACAGTACATGTAAGAGCACTCATTATACATGCTGAAGGTACATGTCAATGGTCAAAATGGTCACATGTAATAAAGTGTGTACATTGTACATAATGTGAGTGTACTGAAGAGGAAGCAATGAAATTATACACTTTACTCACACATACACTGTAAGGATGTAATTACAATGTATGTACAAGTAATCCCTGCCAAAATAAATTTAAGGATTTATGACACTTTAACTTAAAGCTAAACTTTAGTACTGGTAATGCGATTGAATTGTGAAAGAAAAGATGTGGAAAGGATCAGAAACAGTTGATCATGTAGCATGTAAGTATTGGTGTGCACTGCAAGGGTCTGGAGTAAGGCTATGCACAACAGTGTAATGAGGTACCCGAGTACACTCCCAGGCTTACAAGTAATGTGTTAAGGCTGTGCACAACAGTGTAATGAGGTACCCGAGTACACTCCCAGGCTCACAAGCGAATACTCGGATATTCGGACGCCATGTTTTTTAATAATTTTTTTGAATTTTGTTGATATAAAAAAAAAAAAAAATTGGATTTATTTTTTTATTTTTTTTTTGCCACCACCATTCCTTTGGAGCAGTATCCCAGTTCTGTCGCCAAAAACGCATGCAATTTTACTTCGAGTTGCAGGCGCCGATTTAATAATAATAATAACAGTAAACAATGCTGTTTTAAAAACCAAAGATGGCAGAATAATCCATTTTCCTACAAGTCCAAACAGAAATCCAGACATTTGGTCCCATTTTCTGAGTGGTGAGTTCAACAGTCCTTGAAATGTTAATCGTTTATGACGGCACCATGCCAGCGGCCGCCGCTCACCCAGGCACGGGTAAGCGTCGGCCTGGACAGATTTTTTCTTTTTTCTTTCTTTTTTTTCTTTTTTTTTTCTTTGCCGCCGCCGCCGCCGAATATTCAGGTAAGAGAAATCGTACCCGAGTAGTTGTCAACCGTGCGGGTTCTCGAGCATTCGACTACACGTCACAGCCCTAGTCTGGAGTCATCAAAATCATAATAAATTTGACAGAGTTTTGGTAGAGTAACAAGCACTGTACACAGAAAGCTATATATGGGACAACACACATGGTGTCGGGGTTGGTACTACCTTGATTTCCTTGTCTTTCTATGCTCATTACTCAGCCAGTA
>BEXV01001445.1:18356-31862 GCA_003118195.1 Hemicentrotus pulcherrimus
AAAATCAGGAAAATGGGGATAAAAGAAAAGGAAAAGAAGAAGAAAAAAATCTGGTAATTATCAGGTCTGAGAGAATTAGGAGAGACACAAAGTTGTTTTAGTATTTGCATCAACTTCTAAAATGAAGAAAAAACTTTGGGTAAACTCATAACAAAATGAGCAGGATGGGAGAAAAAGGTTCCTTTGACAAGCCAGTTTATCAAATCAGTTCCATTAACAAACTAGAATGATTTTGACATTATTAGTTACATGTATTACATTTTGTTGGTCTTTCTTGTTTGCTAAATAAATTTCAATCGGTAAAACAAAATTAAGTTCCAAAAGGAAACAATAAAAATAAAAAGGAAATTAAAAAAGAAAGGAAATCTTACCATCTGAATAAGACGACTATGCTTTGATATGTCAGATAAAATATCAAAGCGAGAAATTAGCCATCACAACATAAAAATGAAATTATTGGCAATTCATCTTTATTTTGTTCAGGGCTATATTCCGCTGAGACTACTACATCTGGCTTCATCGGAGCGTCACAAAACAAATATGTATTTTCAAACTCCTCAAGCAGACAGATATTTGTGTCTACTCTTAACTTGTTAACTTTTAAAGAAAATTTACATTCAATTCATGGCAAGTTGTTTGTTGGATTAACTTTAGAATACTCCACCAATAGGGTTACATGTATGTTCAATGGGGTGACCATACTTTTGCAGAGATGTACAAACATATCAGGATTGCGATATTCGTTCCACAATTCCTCATATTTTACACTAATATATTTAGTTTAATTATTACCAAAGTAACAGCAACATTTTAGGCTAAATATAGTGCAACTAGAAAGTTATCCTAATTTGGTGTTGGATCGGAATGCACTGCAATTCACATAAAATTCATACAATGAAACCTTCGTTCACGCCCGGGACTCTGGTAGTTTTTTTTAAATACAGCCGATTTATCCAAAAATAGCAATATAATATTAAAGTCACGCAAAAAAAAATTATGAAGTCATTCGTCTTGGGTTAAAGGTAAAGACCACTTAGACCAGTATTAGAAACACCCTAATTTCAAAAAATGAAATGGAAGCTCTTATTACCAACCAAGTGAAAGAGTATGTTTTGACTAAAGTGATTAAAAAAATTGGCGGGAAACCGCCTACTAATTGATATAATAGGTAAATTAGTTTATCTATTGGTGTATGAGAGATAAACGCACGTGTCGCGCACGTGTGCGTAGTCCCTTTTACATCTTTCTGTGTACAGAGCTTGTAACTTTACGAAGACTGGGCCAAATTTCTTATCGTTTTGATGATTCCAGAACCTTGCAGTACACACCAATACTTACGTGTATATGCTAGATGATCAACCTTTTCTGATCGATTCCACGTTTCTTTCACAATGCAATTGCATGACCATAGTCCATACATGTAACTGCTCTTTATCTTTAACTTGTGGTCATGGATAGAGTGTTAGGGTTAGAGTTAGGGTTAGGGTTACCTAAAAACTTCAGTCTTTTGATTTAGCTTCATATGTGAAGCAATAACTTATGAAACTGAAAGTCTAGGTCTGGGCATTTTTTGATTTTTTTTTTTTTTTTATAAATATTTTTTGGGTGGGGTATTCTAAAGTTGCTCCCATTTGTCCAACTTTTATACTTAAATATATAATCTACCTCTTCTATATTCTCTGTTTCTTCTGTATTTTCTTCATGCTCATCACCACTATTTACAGCATCGACTTCTTCATCTTGTTCGCTTTCCCTAGGGCTTGAGCCTCTTATTTCGGCCTGTGAGTTCGTCGAATTGTTTGGAGTCCATGACACTCCTGCGTGATCATACTCAAAATCGCTATATTCGTGTTGAGGGGACGACCGGTGCCTCGCCCTTTTATTACTAGAATGTCCTCCATGTGAATTTTCTCTCCTTTCTTGAGAATCATAACTAGTCCTTGCATCATGGTTACTCAGTCTATCATCTCTTTGATTATTTGCATTCCAACGAGGCGGAGAATTACGAGATTTTGGCCGTGCTCCTCCCCTTGATTCTCCTGTAGAATGCGATACAGAGTGACCTAAATTATGTGCAAGATGGTGATGACTAGTGTGTCCATGATGTTGATGATTTTCACCGCTTTCTGCGCCCCTTTTCTCCTGTTGAACCTTCTTCTTTGGTAAAATAGTCATTTTGCTAATCTTTCACCATATTATGGTTGCATAATATGATGTTGAATATGTGAAATTCTGCCTTCACAATTCCCCTTTCCTGGCAGTTTCCTCTGTGTTGAACCAAAACATTGATAATAGTTTATGTTCTTCCATTGACCTAAGATGGCGCCCTGTGAATCTCGGGAAATTCATGACGTAAGCCTTGATGTCTATAAAAAGTTCTCACTCGACATTTTAATGATCACCTCAGTTCAAATCGTTGTAGCGAATAGTCTACAACAATCACACCTTCTTTATGGAGAGTTTCATATCACTTGTGTCTTGCCAAGCTTCATCCATGACTGGACGCGAGTCATCAAAAAAAAAAAAAACGAACTTGGTAATGTATGTAGATATTCAGGAGTTTCTGCAGCAAAATTTTGGGGTGTTATTATTGTTGATAACCAAATTGGTCTAATCATATTGCCCTTTTTTGTGTGTGACATCTGCAACGTATTGTCAAAAAGTGTACAGATTGAAATCTCTCCCTAAAAGTATTCTCAAAATTATATAGTCTAGGCCTACTATGCAATTGCAAAGGCACAGTGCCCCCACTTTTTCAAGTGCCCCTAACGTGCCCCTTTTTACATAGGAAAAGTGCCCCTTTTTATTTTTACAATTGCCCATATTTTTTAAAGTGCCCCTTCCCCTTTCCTCCTCTGATATTAAAATGCCCCTTTTATTTTGACACTTACCCCTTTTTCTTTGACAAGTTCCCATTTTCCTTTGCAATAAGTATCCATTTTCCGTTCTCATAAGTGCCTTTTTTTTATCTCTAGTAAGTTCCACTTTTCAGGTACGAGAAGCGCCCCTTTTCACTTTGATAAGTGCCCCATACTCCTCTGATAATTGCCCTGTTCAAATCTGAGAGGTTCCCCTTTTGATTTTACATGCTCCCCTTTTCCTTTGTAAAATGCCTCTTTCCCTTGTAATAACAACCCCTCTTCTTAACTCGGATAAGCGCACGTTATTTTCACATCTGCCCCCTTTCCTTTTTAATAAGTGCCCCTTTTCATCTATGAAAATAGTTCCTTTTCATCCTCATGAGTGCCCCTTTTCATCTCTTGTAAATGACCCTATTAAATTCTGAGAGATACTCGTTTTACTTTGACAAGTAAATGCTCTTTTAATCTCTTATAAATGCCCCTTTTATTTTGACAGTCCCCCTTTTCCTTTCTAATAAATGCTCTTTTTCCTTCTTATAAGTGACACTTCCCGTTCTCATAATTACCCCCCTTTTTAGCTTTGATAAGTGCCCCGTTTATTTTAACAGGTACCTCTTTTACTTTTTAACCACCAGACTACTGGATTAAATTATATCACACGGGTTTAATACAGGCCCCATCCGGTTCGAATAGGCAATGGGTATTAAGAGCGACTTTCCCTTCTCATAAAAGCCCCCTTTCACCTCCGATAAATGCCCCTACTAAAATATGATTGATGCCCCTTTTCTTTTAACAAATGTTCATTTCTCTTTATCATTAGTGCCACTTTTTCATTCTTATAAGTGCCTCTTTTCATGTATGGTCAGTGCCTCTTTTCAGATGCGATAAGTGCCCCCTTTTCACCTCCCTTTTAACAATGATAATATTATGTGCCCCTTTTTCCTTTCTAATAAGGAAACTATCCCTTTTTCATGAATGCCCCTTTTCACTTCTTATAAATGCCCCTATCAAAATATGACGGGTGCCTCTTTTCCGTCGACAAAATGCCCATTTCCCATTCTCATTCCCTTTTCATCCCTGGTACGTGTCTCTTTTTTAGGTGTAAGAAGTGCTCCATTTTCATCTTTGATAATTAGCCTTTTTTCTAATAAGTGTCCAAACCCTTTCGATAATTGTCCCCTTTTCCTTTCATCATTGAACGTCCCCCTAATTTCAAGCGACTAAGAGCAATTTCCCAGAAAGCTCGCTCGCTACGCTCGCTCGTATTTATAGATGATATAATCATGTAATTTATTAAGGTAATTTCAGTCTTCCGTTATGAGAATATGCTTATAATTATAACCCCATCAGGATTGGGTTATTTCCTATTTATAAGCTGTAATTTTTCGCACTGCGACCTCACAATTCTTAAAATTTGTCCTCGCTCGCTTTGCTCGCTCGCAAATGAATTTTAAGATCATCAATAAGCAATATCTTATGTGATGTATAAAGAGAAACAAATATTGAAATCATCCCTGATAATATAATTACAATATAGGGGTATATACCAATGTCAAAAAAATGTATATTTTCGCCTTGGGATTTCCCTTTGCAGGTTTCCTTTTTTCTTCAGAAAATGCCCTTTTTGTTGGTCCCCCCCCCCCAATTTGGAAGTCGCTCCGCCGCATCTGTGCAATTGTGTTCCCTTACTTACATTATGATATTATTTTCTCGGGCAATGCTGCTTTAAATCATCAGATTGTTTACATTTAAAAAAACTTGCAATACAAATTATTAATCATTCTTCTTTTCTTGCCCATATATTAAATCCAATAAGACTCATTAAACATGTTGCAATATAAGAATATATATATTACAAATAGGTGTTTTCATGCATTCATGTCATCACAATCTTCTTCCTGATTCCATTTCCAAATTGTTTATATTAAATTGTAGTATTCATAGTTACAGTACTATTAGTACTAGAAATGTTCAAAAATTTCATTTGCTATTGATTTGTACAGTACTCAACAAAAACGTAATTATTTTCCACGGACCGTTTCTGTGGAACTCTTTTCCTCATTACATACATAATTCTGCTAGTGTAAATGTATTTTGATTGTAGGAATAAGAAATTTCTTTTTGGTGAATTGCAAAAATCATTTGATTTCTAGACATATCTTGTTTGTTTGTTTGTATGTGTGTTTGTTGTTTTGATTTGTGTCTTTGTATAATGTTCAGTAACGAATACATTTCATACTTTTTATTATCAAAAATTGGTCAATCTTTATATAAGGATAATGTTTCCTTTCAGGTTGTTGAAGCCTATTCAGTTTGTTTTAATGTGTATTTTATGTAATATGTATGATTGAGTATATGGAATATTTTATTTTAACTGAATTAAATATTTAAAAAAATGAATTTTAACAAAATACCGATGCCACTGCACTAGCATACTGTATCTGAAGAGCAAATACGCAAGGAAATAAATAAATGAAAAGAGGGAAGTCGCCCCCTTGCCCTTGGTTGTATTGTCTTGGTCCCTATACTATAAAGTAATGGTGTAACAAGTAATTTAGAAATCTGAAATTTTCTGTTGGAAAACAACTACATTTAGAAGAACAAATTAGTTATTGTATAGGTAGGAACATTTTTGTAATGAAAATAAAAGGAAATTGGACCTATATCACGGCACCAGTCTAATACTTCTTCTTAAAGTAAATTGTTGCAAAATCTCTTTCTCCCTCTTTTTAAATGAAACATGGGAGAAGAAGACGATAAGCCCCCTAATCTATATAATCCCTGCCTCATATTATTAGGCCTTAAACACTATAATTTCACATATCATTTTCCAAATACCATTTCTACAAAAAAATCTGACGCGAAGCCGAGCCTCGAGCTTTTGTTTGAAAGTAAAAACAAATGAAGTTTAATAGAAGCGGCGGAATCCAAGGGGGGGGGGGGGGGGGGTTCCGACCCTTCCCCTGGGGGAAAAATGTATAAAAACACGTAAATTTTATGCCCCCCTGGTGTTCAAGGGGGGGGGGGTGCAATTGAATCACATAAGTCCCCATTTTAACGAAGTGACTGACGTTAGTGAATGAAAATCGCATACAATTTGCGTGCGGATTTTCCTCACTACCGTCACTTCATGATAATATTCCATTAACAAACTAGATAGAACTTCGACTGCGCGCAGTGGAAAATGATGCCTCCGCCATAGAGTAATTTAACGAACCAAAACGGAAGCAACTTTTAAAATTCAAGTTTGATTGTAATCCATATGTCTTCTTTAATAATGCATTCACAAGCTATTCATAGACATCCTTAATGAGCCCCATGACCTTTGACCTGATGACCCTAAAATCTAATCAGTTAATTGGCTCTGCAAGATACTGAGTTTGATAGTAATCCATCAATCGGTTCTAGAGATAACGCGATCACGAGAACAGGGCATAAAACGGGCTTTAAAATAGAGTAATATAAACAGGAATTGCATTTCCTAAACAATGCCCCTATATTTTTTTGGTAGATTATACTTATGTATGCATGCATTTGTTGGAAAATTACAAATTCCCAAATTTACAGTCAGACAACAAATTTGCTTAAAGAGAAGGTTGAGTTCTCGGAAGAGGTAAAACATAATTTGTGATCGATCATTGTTATTATGCAAGGATGGAAGGACATCAGATCAAACATGTTCCCTGAAAAGCATGGCTCTTTAAATGCCTTTATATTCTAAATATGACATGAAACATCGTAAAAATCGGGGGTAGGTTTTTTTTCGCCATGTGCTCGTGTAGTCCCATATACTCATTCTGTGTACAGTGCTTGTAACTTTGCCAAGATTTGGCCAAATTTCTTATCATTTTGATGATTCCAGAACCTTGCAATACAGACGAATAATTATATACTAGATGATCAACCTTTTCTGATAGATTCCACACCGTTTCTTTCACAATGCAAACGCATGACCAGAACTCAACTTTATCTTTAAAAGCCTTCATGTCAGAGCCTGCAGAAGGGCTGACCGTAATTAAATGCCTATAACTCCTGAGCTTCGGGGGGGGGGGCTCCGCTCCTTGACCCCCGCCCTAATTGAGGTGGGTGGGGGAGGGGGGGAGCACGCCTAGGTGCTGAAATTGCCTCTGATAGCATCCATTTCCGCTCAGCTCGAAGAGTTTCAGCTACAGTGTACAGTGCAGTACCCGTACAAGTACTTCCTCTCTTCGCTGCTACCCCGCAAGAGGCGTTAAGCAGAACAAAATGTATACATTTTCCGCAGCAGCGAACAAATTAGCGGCAATTTGAACTGCCGACACTTCTGTGGACCATGGATTCTGGCTTTTGAATATTTTCCTGTAAAAAGAAGTAGGATCGTGAGCCGATTTTGATCAACCTGTATACACGACTGACGCGATCAGAATGAAGAAAAATCGTGGGTCAACAGAAAGTCTTAGGCGTAGAAGTGGACCAAATTTCAGTCCCAAAATGTCCAGCCATAATGAGGAAAACGCCTCGCCAGTCTTGCGCAGATCACCCCGCCTAGCTGCCCGTAAGTCACCGCATCTGACACCAGCGAGTAGTCCGGGCGGGGTAGCGATCGCGAAATCTCCTCTTGTGGATCATAATATTTCGAAAGCTGGATCTAAAGTGACGAGATCGTCGTCTATCGCTTCAAGGAGTTCTGTTAATGGGAGGAGGGAGAGTGATGTATTTGACTCGTCATTGAGTCCTATCATAGTTTCATCACCAACAAATGATTCAACAACTTGCATGTCGAGGTGAATTCTGATTGCTGTCATCTGTGTTTTGCTTGTGCAAGTTTTTGCAAGTTGTCTCTGACAATTTATTTTGACAATGCGTACAAAATAGTTTTTTTTTGTTTAAATGATAGGAACTCACTCTTAGTAGACTCTAGAACTAGATCTAGGTCCTTTACTTTAGAAAAAATTCTTGATTTAGCTCATGCTGCAATGCCAATGGTAATTATAAATTAGGTCAGTCAGGAACTCCATTTTACAAGGCGCCTGTCTGATTATCAAGATATTAATGACTGGAATTACAAATTGTAAAAAAACGTTTGCTGAACGGTTTTCATAACAGTATTGGGGAAAACGAGTACGGTAAAACCGGTCACTCTAAGATTTTTACTTTTTTGAGGTACTTGATCATTTTGAAGCGCAATTTTTTTTGGCTTCAATATTACACCATATCACAGACACTGCACTGGTATTGGTAACATGTAGGACTGTGTATCTCAGCACTAGCACTCCAGCAAAGCATAGAGAGTCATAGACAGAAAAAACTGTCTGATATGGGTCATTTCTTTAATAAAACTGACATTTGTTGACATTCCCCAATACAGACAGTAATCCAGAGGTCTTGCACCTTATGGGTAATCTGGCCAATTTCTGATACCTCATTGTGACAGAAACTTTCTACCAGATTTTCAATATTTAGATCTAATTTTCTGATTTATAAATCAGATATAAAAAAACAATATGAATTGTTCTACTTTCATTTCTTATTTCAAAATGCGAAATTTACAGACTTACTAATATGAGTTATCCAACTTTTCTCTCCGAACCGTGAAACGTACCGTTCATCCATTCAAGCTAGTAATCTATGACGTTACCCGGCCGATATATTTCCAGGTCAACCTACCAAAACATAGCGAATGGCCAATCAGAGCACTCGTTTAGTATTGGGTTAATGAATATCAATGGGTTTAGCCGTACGTAGCTATTTGACGTTCGAAAAGAAAAAATGAATATTCATCAACTAAAACCAAGATGGCTGAAAACGAATCATGTTGACTACGAGACTTTCTTGGATTAATCACTTATTTAGAATCTATATGAGCAAGCGGTCGTAAGTCAAAGTACATATTTTTTTGTTATTTGTTATTTTTTTAATAAGTCTATTGTAATATTGCAGCAAAAGTGCATTTATGAGGATGTAAAGAGTGAAAATCTCTTTGCATATCTCATTCATCGCGGTCCGGCCGAACTGAACCATTTCTTCCACTCCCGGTAATGGTAAGTTAGTGAGTGACTTGATCTTGTTGTAACTAGGAATGTAATGCTGTTGATCTCTAATTCATTTTATTATAAAGTTGTTTTTTTTTCTTCTTCTTCATTTTAATCAAGCTTTGTCATGCAAGACACATCGATGGCATGCCCAGATACAACCTTTGTGGCAAAAGTGAGTTTTTTGTCCTCTTCTATTTCTTTTTTCATCTGTTTACTTTTTTTCTGCCTCAATTATTGAATACCTTTTTTGTTTCATCATAATGCTATCCATATTAATCTGGCTAAAAAGAAATGTGTATAATGCAAACTTGAGCAAAGCTTGCAAACCTGGGCGCCAACTGACGCAGGAATGATTCTGGCAGGGAACAACATTTTTATACAACATTTGGGTCAAGATTACATTATTTGTGTTAATTCGTATGCATACTCTTTGGGTTAAAATAGTTTTGGATTATTATGCAATACATTTGGGGTTTTTTTTAGTTTCTAAAATCTTAATGTAGAATTTTGTTTGTATGGTTTTATTATTTCAGTCAAAACGGAAGAAAAGAAAACAGACATGCTCAGATGATGAAGAGGAACTCTCATTCTTTGAGTCATTTAGAAAGAAGGTAAGTTATGTCAACTACAATTTCTTGTTTATTCTTACTCTCTGCTAAGATCTTATATTTTCTTTTGTTTCATATTAGGCAATTACATCTTTATGCAAAGGGAAATTATGAACATGCATTTGCAGTTACTTATTTAAAATTTCAAATATACCAGTTTTCTTATTTTTTTTTAAATGACAGATGTAAACATTTCATTCAATGGCATTCTGTTAATTCAAATGAAAATGAACATTCAAATATGTAGTTTGTTACAATTTAAATGCATTTCAATAAAAGGGTAACCCAATTTTAAAGAAAAAAATCACGTGGACTGGAGAAACTATGTATACGGGCAAAATAATTGATATTGAAGGATGACATTAATAACAAGATGAGGTATTGATTTTCAAGAGTTTAACATGACCAAACACCACTGTCTTTAAAAAATGTTTTTTTACAAAATTCCATTCGGATGTTTTTAACTTGAGAACAAAAAGAGAATTATATTCAGTCTTATGGAATGTTGCTTTTAAAATGGTGTTTAAAATCTGTGCACTCTATTCAAGGAGTTGTGCAGGGTCACAACTCACAAAATAAGGATTAGAACTCTACAGAATTTTCTATGAAGAGATTATCAAATTGTCCTCATAACTTAGCACACTAATTAAGCACACCCTGTTCTTTATTTCGACCAAGTATCAATGCAACAGCTTACAGTACTCTATTTTAAAGTTATAAAGCATCAAAAAGAGACCAGTAGCCATAAAGAAATTAAAAAAGACTACGACAAACTCAAGATCAGACAATCAAAAATCTATTTAAACTATCCAAAATACCACTTATATTATTTTGTGCTTCCAAATATTGAAATTAGATAGAATGAAGTTTACTCTTTCAAGAAAAAGCATACCGGTAAAGTGAAATTTAACCATTCCAAACCAATAGTCCTTTATTGAGCTCTGCCAGAAACACACCTTCCAACTTTGTTGGGGTTTTGTGGTGACTGGTCATATTTAATAATGACATATGTTCAGTATTTCCCTTTTAAAATTATTACATTGTATGCACTTTTCTTTCCATTTGTAGAAACGAAGGAGGAACACATGTACTGATGAAGACAGTGATACACTGAGCATGAGAAGCTTTAGTCTGCGGGTAAATATACATTTGTTTTAAAAATTCTTTATGTGGAACTAATATAAGGCCTAAAAAAAAAAAGATGTTGTATTGCCCTTTGCGACCAGCCCAAAAATCTTGAAATGTACGGTCGGNACTGAACTTTTTTAGAGGGAAAAAATGTATGAGCATTCAAGACTGAAAAATATAAGCCCAAAGAGGGAGTTATAAAATAAAACTTTAAAAAAAAAAAAAAATCTGACCAACAAACCCACCTAATGGGCAATACAACATCTTTATTTTTTTAAAGGCCTAAGCTATGTATTGAGGATTACCAGTACTCATGTATCAGTGACAAAGAGCCATGAGATAATTACTACAAGAGCATTTGATTACTATTGTTGTTAAGATGAATTGCAAGGTCAGAGTTATCATAACTGAATAATATCCTCTGTCTGGGATGGTCCAAACATGATATAGAAAAGGGTCCTGTTTTGATTTGCAGGGGTATTACAACTCGAGAGGCCTTTATCATATCAAATAATGATGAAAGTAGTTCCTGTACATTGCTGCAAAACCTTTGGATTCTTTAACTTCCATTTACTGTACACTTACTGGAAAAACCCATAAAATACCAGCTCTGCATGCCTTGGCACAGAAGCAAGGAGAGTCAATGTACCAAAGACCAGACTGATTCACTGGTATTTTGAGAGTGAGTATTTACATGTACACTGCAAAAACCGGTGGAGTTTCGCCTGAAGTTTGAGGTTTTCATCACGACTTCTGACAAAAATCTGCAATATGAGGGGAAAAACGGTGATATTTGCTTGTAGTGTAAGTGCACTTAATGTGGGATTCCGATTGATTGTAACTGGAGGGTCAAATCACATTAGAATTGCATTTAATGATTATAATAATACCTCTTCATTCTAGAGAGAAATTTGTGAAAGTTTCATATACTTCAAAGTTTCTGGTTTTACGTATTTCTGTCCAACAGTACAAGCAACTATTGCTTTTTCGTTTGACTATCGGTAGTTGCCTTTGTCCATATTTTTTTTTTGTTAAATATTTTGTAAACCCTTGGGAAAGGAAGTCGTCACATTACAGTTGAATTGGTGCCTTTTTAGGACCCTTAAAAAGATATTGAGTTTCAGAAACATAATAAAACAGTAAAACATCACAATAACAATATGTACACAATGACAGTATGTCATGTTCAATTGTTGGTGCATGTGTTATTATAGCATCGATGCTAGAGGATTAACTAAATGTGCCTAATTGCCTCATGACTGATGTGCTGAAAAGGCATTCTGTTTGTAATGCATGTATTTTTTGTCATTCTGCTGCCTTGCAGAAACGCAGGAACACAGATGCAGGCAGTGACACACTCAGCCTCAGAAGTTTTAGTCTTCGGGTAAGCAAAACAAACAATATCTTATGTGTATCCTTTGCGTCTTTACACGCAGATGAATACTGTGTACAGTAAGTTACACATGACTTTACGAACAGCTTGTATATGAAAAGCCAAATGGGATGCTCAATCATTATTAACTGCATCAACTAAAGTTGAAATGTGCAGATGTAGATTAACATCCTTAATTTATTATAACAAACATTTTTAATGCAAAGTATATTTTTTGCCATAATTTAATTGAGGTTATTGGAAATATCAGAAAAAACTTGGGGCATCCTATCTGGCACTTCATAAACAAGTCGTTTGTAACTTTGTGAAGAGCTTTATGAAACACCCCCCTGGTTTTTTTCTATTGTTAGCAACAACAAAAAAGAAAGTGGACACACTTTTTTGTTCAAAACTTTTGATGTAACCGTGAATTAAATATAATCAAACATACATGAAATTTTTAAAAAATGAATACAGAGTACTCTGCCAACATCAATCAACCTCAAGATTTAAACTTTGATGCTTGGATGGGCACATTCATTTAACTGCTAGTAAGGAGTTCTCATTAAGAAAACTGCAAGAATAGAGCAAGGAGCCATTCAAATGATCATGCACATGTATCTAAAGATATTCTTGTTCAATATTGAAAACAAAAAATGAGAAACAATGAGGAGGGTTGAGATATAGATGTCAACTAGTCTCAGGACTACATTGTTTTGACAAGCACGGTCAAGATGCCTCTTTTGTGTTTCTCATGATTATTATGTTTAGTATTATTACTTTTTTGACTTGTAATTAAAATGCTCATCAAATTTGAATGGCCAGATGCCCCATTTTTGCAATGTTCTTTCAGTGACTCATTTATTGTCAAATATCTATGCTCAACTCCTGGCCCCCCCACTCAGGTTTCGAAATGACTGCATGCGTGTTCCAAAACTCTCCGGCTCGTAACAAAAGAAAAAGGTCGAGCCGCATTGACTTTACACACCGGACTTTTGCTGAAAATGGGGGATCGCTTGGAACACGCATATGCGTATCCTAAATAATACTGAGTGGGTATGAATGGTATGATTCCATTTACATATCATCTTAATGAGGATTAATTTATGTGAATTTTGATGTATGAACTTTATATTTATATTGGATATTTATTTATAGATATTTTCCAGTGTGGATGTTTTTTGCTAAGTGTATTTGCCCTGTTAGCTTGAGCACTTTATGGCACTGATTGTTTTTTTGTTTTTTTTCATTGTACAAACCTTACAATTATCATTGTTGTCATTATTGTCTTTATATGCAGTCTTCATTCCGAATAAAAAGGGACTCCAAGCCAGACCTTGATACTCTTAGTTTACAAAGCTTCTCAATGGTAAGTGCATTGAGAATCATTATATATTTGGGTAATGATTGGTTGAATTTGGTAAAGGAAAAGAGGCATTACATTAAAAAGTCATTGAAAACCTGTCTTCAATCCCTTAAAGATATGATTGATGTACATAAATCCTCATTATCTGCCCCCCCCC
>BEXV01001445.1:64614-74703 GCA_003118195.1 Hemicentrotus pulcherrimus
GGGGGGGGGGTAATGGAAAGCTGTCATGTCGCCTTTCACTATAAGATGGTACCATGCTTCCCATGAATACAATTACAGAGTAGAATAATGATACAGGTAGAATTGCCGCCTCCTTGCAATGTCTGTTCAAAATCAGGTCACTCTATTTGAACAAGAAGTTACCGGCTCCTTTTTGCCAAGAAATCAAGCTCGTTAAAAAAACAAGGCACTGTCAGAAAGTCTTCATTCTTCTTTTTGAAGATCAAGAATGAGAGGAGTACTGAAGATGTGAAGTTTTTCTAGGGAATGTTTCCTTGAGAGCACCTGAAAATCAAGATGCCTTGAATTCTCTGCTCTTGGTTACATCGTCCTCGTCTGTCAAGTGTAATGATGGCCGTAATTGATGACGGCTCAGTAGGAGTCTCTGTAATCAACACTGGTCGTGATCTGCATTCTGGATAGGATTGTTCCTCCAGAGTTTTCTCTTCGTCATAAAGTCAGATAAGCTTTCTACAGGTCCCATGCAGTACTCTGAATTTGGATCCCCATTTTCTCTATCATTTATCTTTATAATTTTCTGTATGGTATTCCAGGTGGAAATGAATATTGTCGGTACAAAATTACACAAATATTTAAGTTAAAATCTTATTGTATTGATTATTTATTATTTGTAAGAATCACCAAAACAAGTTTTGCTCTTGATGGAGTTCCTTGTGGCTACACTGTATTCAAAATATGAGCTTCAAATACTGCTTCTATTAAGAGATATTGCAATTTTAAGGCAAAAAAAAAAAATGTTAATCATCCTGCCTTTTTGAAAAATAGGCAGGACGAGGCCCTTTTTTTTCTTTTTTCTTTTCTTCTTCGAAATGGCCGCTCGGTACATTTTTTTAAGATGGCCGCCGGTATATATTTATTTATTTTTTAAAATCAGAAATGGATCATTTTTAGCAGTATGTTTTTCATGTTTTTATTCATTAAAGAAAAAAATATTCAAAAAAAAAAAATAGGAGGCGGCCCCAAAAAAACTGAAAGGTAAAACGTTTTGTTGAGAAGCCTAGTTAACATAAGCGTACATATTTGCAAAGAAAAAGGTACACATGTATAAAAGTAAGAAACCCAAGTCTTGGACTTGGATTCCGTGCAAGCCCTACATGTACATGTACATGTATATGAGGGTTTAATGTTATCCTTTATTTTCTTCCTACTCCTTAACTGTTCACCTGTAGAATGGCAGGTAAAGTTTTTCAGGTTAATTTTATACATTCTAGCTATACACAAATTATTTTTCAGGTGATACACTATAAATTGATGCTTTATATGATATGAATGTTATTCTACTTGGCTGGCAATGTATACAGTCATGCAAATAAGGAACAAAACAAAACAAAATTAGTATGATCTGTAGGGGTTCACAATACATCTCAAAAAGATATTGCATGTTCATGTAGAGGAGCATTTACCAAGCCCATCGGATAGGTCCACCGGTCATTTTGCCTTGATTTTTTATCTTGACGGTCAAGTAATGTAATCAATCACATGCATAATTGCATATGACGGTAGTGTTATTTTCCTTTTTCTGCCAAACAGACCTTGTTGATTTTTCAGGAATAACTATACCTGTACTGCATACATGTATATGGTCATGAAACTGCACTCGTGCAGTCAGCCAATGGTTGTTATAATAAGAAAATTGAAAATTAATCCAGCTGGTAACTTCTTGATTTCACTGCACGTTGCTGTCTACCAACGTGTGTAGGATTCACACATGTCTGCATTGTGACATATTAGGTAATAGATGTCTTTTAAAATAAATGAACCCCTAGAACTGTCTAGATACCTGGATGTGTAGCAAGGTAGACAGATTATGGCTTCTACCAGTAAGACTTCAGAACTAATTAAAAGAAAGTCCAGATTCAAGTGAGCTGTTTTATCAGTTCTAAGACACATGCTCCAGCGATAATTGCCAAGTGGTCAATTTCCTAACTTCAACCCTCAAGTACTGGTATACACTACACCTAACCCTAACCTAAAACCCTATTAAAGCTCTTCTGCTATGCAGATTATTGGAAGAAATCAAGCAAGGACCAAATTTTGAATCACCATTTTATCAAGGAAAGAGTCCAGTCCACCTCAATTAGTCCAAGAATTCCCCTTCTCAAATGTAATTTGCATTAAATTGAAGCTCTATTAATTATCAGAGTTAAAATGCAAATTGAATACATGTACCACTTTGTTAATTTACAGGCCTACCTGTTCATACCTTATGTTTTTTTAGTACATATCGAGAGATTTAGGGGTAAAATTTCTTCGGAGGTATTTAGGGAATACAGCAGGAAGAATATTTTCCAGGCTCTTCATGCCAGCCACGATAAGATGTGAGAGAAGGGTTGAGATGTATTGCTGTTATTAACATTTTTATAATAAAGAATTCTTACTGAAACTTCAGGTGATACAGAAATCCTTTTTGGTAATCAATCTTCAGTGTGATCCCACGATTAGAACACAGTTATGGTGTGTCGTAGCAAATCAAATTCAACCAACTGATCTTCAGCCTAAGGTATATAAAGTCAACTCAGATTGAAGACTTTGAGCTCAACCCTTTTGATATATTGTAGTAACTCTATAACAGCACTTTCTCATTGGTTTTAACTCCCACACTTGTGATGTTATTCACCGACTCCTACCAGTTTGACCTGACCGTACGTTTCAAGTGAAACTCACTGCCCACGCTTAAATCTGCTTCTCTGTTCTTTCTCAGAAGTATCACCAAATATAACCAAGGAGCAGAGGTAGGAGAGCTCCTAGGTGTAGTAATCCCTTTATATTTCCTGGATGAAGAAATGTCAACAGTAGTGGGTTAAAGTTACTCATAAAACTGTTGTCCATTTTCTCAGTGCTGAGCGCAGTAGGTAGTATTGTGCCAAAGGAAAAGAAATGTCTATTTTGAGAGAAAGTTTGCCCGAATCAAGCCGAGTGGTCCAAATGTCCAGCAGGGTTTCGTCTTACTTACTTTGGATCTCAGTTTGAAGGTCAAAAATTGTTGTGTTTTTGAATTGTTAGTAAAGTTGTTGTATGAGTGCTTGTTGTCAAGATAAGTTTTCAGATTAGTTTTTTTCGAATTCAATAAAAAAGAGAGAAATATATACAAATGACATACGGACCATACAATGGGCAATCATGTATACATGTAGTTGATTATCATAGGAGATGCATTATTAATTGGGTCAGCATCAAATTTCTCAGGAAAAAGAGGACTCCCAACAAGTGAAGTAAAAAAATAAACCCTTTTATTCAATATGAAATTCATGTTTTAAAGGGATTTGATTAATTCATTAATTGGGAGAGCAATAGCATAAAACTTTTCAGAAAGAAGAGAGGAAGCCTAGTAGTGAATTAAAAAGTAAACTAAAAAAAAGTAAAAGGACAAGTTGATTTTGAAATGGATAGTGAGAAGAGAAAGAATCAAAGTTGGAGGTGGTGATCATAAATTTGCTCTGGCAACATTTTCTGGGCTTTGCTTTGCCAAAGATATAGGGATAGGGTTTGGGTTGATTTTAATAAGGTTCTAGGGTAAGGGACTGTAAAGTTAGGCTTTAATATGGCATTTTGTCCAGGGTGCAAGTTTTTGACTTTGCATTATGTTTGAATTGAATTGACCCAGGAACAATGATCACCTTAGCCTGTGTGTTACAATCAATGGGGTGGATGGGTCAAGAGGACTTCCCTCGTTAGTTGGCGCCAGTGGTCAATTTAGCTGCCAATGTAGGTCTATTTATGAGAGCTTCAATGACAGTGGCATTAATCATCCATACAGACCGACTCCTAGACAACACCGCACCCTGTATTTAATTACACAAAGAAGCTAACGCCTCTCTACTCATCAAGAACTTTTATGACTGATGGGATTGTCCATGAGTTTCCTGTCCCAATCGTTCAGGTATCCTTCATTATCAAAGTGATAAGGTTCTATTATAGTGTCAAATATAAAAGCAAAATATGAAGAATCTCACCAAGGAGATATTACGGGCAAGAGCAATAGGTTATTCTCACATTCCAAAGTTTTGTTGGAAGTTGCTTGGCAACTACACATAAACATGACAAAGGACCTGGATTAAAAAAAACAACTCTTGTTTTAAACTCTGTACCGTAATTTAACAATCACAAAACACAGGTGAATTATTCTGTTTTTTTACTCTTGTCACTTACTGTGGTATTGTATTGCAGGCAGTAGCAACAAGTCTTGCATGTGTACTACGCAGCCCCCCAAAAAGAAAAAAGAATTAGCAATCATCAAAGTCTTTGAATGGGTTTTTTTTTGGTAGTGTAAAATGGTTGAGCAAAAAAACTTTTGTTTTTTCCAATTAGTTTTTAGCAGTGTAATTGGGCCTACCTACGATACATCTCCTTGATATAACATGTATAAACCTTTCACCTGAGCTTCCAATTAGCTCAGATGCATGTGAGACCCACGTCCAAAAATACTGATGAAACACCAACGTAAAAAATAATTCTCTCTGGCATACGTGATGTACACATGCGTATTAAGGTACAAGGTTCATATCTGCCACCTGTGGGTGAAATAACTGCAACGGTTGCTGCTGTTTTTACGGATATATTCCTGCAGCAGCATGCAGACAAGTAGGAGTTTAGTTCCCTGTAGGGCAATATATGACGCTCATTTTGTGGCATTTTTATTATAAACAGAGCTGTAGATCATGCTTCCTTTCAAATGAATTAAGAACATGTAGTTTATAAATCCGTCAAAGCATGCAGCCTTGTCAGGAGTGGGTGGGAATGATGGATTTTAATCTGCTTATTTATCTGCTTCAATAGGCAATTTTTCTTTTTCTTTTTTTGTTGTTGTTTTGTTGATGATTTGTTTCACATTGAAAATTGTATAAAAAGACCAGCTGTCTGTCTGTAAGTAGAACTTTCCTTACCTTCTTTGATCAGTCTTTCATAAAAGTTTGACTGAAATGTTCTCTTTAATCATTAGAAAACAATTTTAAAATATTGGCAAATCATGATGATAACTTTAAACAATGAAACACAGATTCACTGTACAGGATTACAAATTACAATACCGGAACTCCTTTGAAGAACCATTATTATGCATAATGCATAGATTGCTTAATATCTAGTGGGTTTTTTTTTTTTTCTTCCAAATCCTGTTTGTGCATTTCTTTATTGTAGATTTTGCCACACCCCCCCTTTTTTTCCCCAAAATGTAATGGAAACTCTGTGTCCCTTAGAAATTCTAGGTATGTAAAAAATGCAAAAGTACTGATGTTATTTCTGTGTTTATTTATTCAAAGAAATAACCAGACAAGGTCTGTATCATATGTTTAGCTAAGCTCCTTTTGAAGGACGATCAAATTAGAGGATTAAATTGATACCTGATTAACCTGAAATCTACAAATAATCAAATATTGGTTTTGTACTCCAGGGCTGGAACCCTGGAATTGCAACTATGTCAGGAATTTAAAGAATCTCTTGCGTTTGTGTGAGGGATGTGCAAATAGATCTTTTTCCAAAGAAGAGAATTAATCCTTAACACATGGGCGAACTCACAAACAATGTGTATTTTTAGTTTTACTCACATGACATGGCCCAAATATAATTATTGCATTTTGTTTCTTCTACTTTGCTGCCAAAATTGCAAAATGTTAGTGTTAAAAATGAATGGTAAGTATTTTGAGGGGTCTCCCCCTTCCCCCTCCACCCCATAATAACTAGGAATGTTGTAATTCACTTATAGACCTCCAATGTATATAACCTTTAATACATTATATGACATTACATCATCAGAAATTATTTATATTCTTGTATCAAAAGGTTGACTATCCTTTTCACGCAAATTTGTACATTATTTTATTTCATTTTTAAAATTGTTTTTATTAAATTTATATTATTGATTTCTTTATCATCTTTGCAAACATGCATATTCATGCTCATTAATTCATTAATGTCACATTAATTCAATTTTTTTCTCTTTGGAATACATGTACAAAAAAAGTAAGGATTATTCAGTTGAACATTCAATGCATCATCAATACGAAATTACGAATATATACACCTTATGTAGGAGGACTACAGCATAATAGCACGACATGCTTGGGATGCTTTCAGCCCTGAGTTTGACAACTTAAGAACTTTGCATTTCAATTCTTTTGAATTTGATATCAAATACACAGAAATAAGCACACAAAGAATGACTACAAACTTTGTTTTTGTCTAGTTCGAAACAAAAATGACATTAACTACTGACTAGAAAAGCAGATTTACATATGCAGTAGCTACGTACACGTACACGTGTCCGATCCAACAAGATATTGGTCCCTCTAATGGTTATCACATTACTCCCCTCTTTTTACAATGAAATTAGCCCACCATAGATTCCACCAATCACAGTATAAGGGGGTGCGGCCTACTCCTTACATGTTCACTCTCAATGCAGACTACTAGTGAGCAGGGATCCCTGCATTGCTTGTTTGCAGTTATATTCTACATGAAATGGGTTTCCCCTTTTTGTATACCATAGTGATTTCATGGAAGTCTGCTTCTTGCAGGGAATAGGAAATACCTTGCATCTTTCGATAAAATATGTTGTCTGTCATCGTCTGGACTTAGTAGTTAACAACCTGTCTTTGCGTGGAGTAGTCAGAACTTTCCCAAGCTCTCATGTCACTTGTGGATGTGAGGAATTTACCAAGCAACCAGACGCTCTTTGAAGGATTATTTATAAGGATTTTGTTGCCAACTTTTCAGCTGTATTCATGATGGCTCCACTCTTTCATACATCTGAGGTATGTTGACAGTGATGTTTTAAATTTTAAACTGAGTATGATTACCATCACCATTGTTGAGTTAAGATGTTGCTTGTAGATATGTGGACATTGGATAGTGATCCACTGTCTTGGTGTTTCTACCTTTTGTACCTCAGTCTGCACTTATTATTCTAAATTCACTTTGAAAATTATTTTTTTGTTCATTCTTTTATTGTCTGTACAACACATGCCTTTTATAAACTTGCCTTCAGTTGCAAGTAGTTGAACAGATTTGGATTTGGTCAACTTGTTCTAGAAAAATGATCCTGAAAAGATACGTGCACAATGCTCCCAGATTTGTAGCATTTTCATGCTGTCATGACAATAACAGATTTATTCAAGTGATTGAATATATAGACAACAGTAATTAGGCAGTGAGGGTTTAAAAGGGAAATGCAAAACATTTTAATCTGAGGAAAACAAGGATAATCCATGGTAAGCCATTTCCTTCTTAAAACCAACCAAACCTGAAGGATTACGATTCAACTTATTTGCAGGTAGAATGTCTTCGTCAATTGGTTGTAGTTTTTGTTGTTGATGTTTTTAAAAAACATGTAAACAGGATACGATTAGATGAAGAATGACAAGGCACATTTAGTGAGGGAGACAGAGAGAGAGAGAGAGAGAGAGAGAGGGGTGGAAAGGGGAGGGGGGGGGAATGCAAAATGTATATTGACTGAGCCAACATTACCATTGACAGTGACAGTGAAAACAAATCCTGCCCGTCTCATTTAGAAGCATTATTTTTTTTATAAATGTATTGAATATTCCTTTATCTCACACTCACTTTTTCTTTATATCTGGCTCTCTTATGTTTTGACCCTGATTATTTTGTTAAAGTGTCAGTGAAAATGTGAGGTTTTTCATTTGTCTTATCCCACTCTTCACTTGAAGTTGAAAGGTTCCATGTTCACTATTCAAGCTCAGGTACATATATCTGATTATGTTGGCTTCAATTAGCCATGAGACGATATTGTAACATTGTTCTCAATGGCTTCTGCTCGTATTGTGTTGCAGCGCTCCATGAGCTTCAGCAAAGGCAGCCACAGTGGAATGATGACCATCAAACCCTACTGTAAACCCCCAGCTACACCCACCAAGAGGCGGGACAACAAACTCTGGTCCGAGACCGTCCAGGGAAACATCAACGAGCCTCTCACCAAGATAGAGATCAAGAGACAGGAGGTGGGTCTTGCATGGTCAATTCTGTCTCTCTCAAGACACTATACAGCTAGTCCTACCACATTGACCATTTGAATTTAGAGACCTTACAGACAGCTCATTGTCTGGTGGCTTGCAATAGACAAACTCATTTATTTCTTTGGTCCTTTGAGTGGACTTTGTCAGTCAAAACTACCAAAGAGTTCACCTGCTTTTTAAAACATACATGTCTGTAAAGACCAGTGTTCACATTTCCCTGTAATAGCAATCTTTCTGTAGAATTTCACTGTTCTATCTATATGACTACCACATTGTATTATACCTACAGATGTATTTCTTAAAAGAATATTGATCAGCCAGAGTGCTGTGTTCTTCTTTTAAATTGAATTATTCAGACAATAATGCATAAGGCAAGGAAAGCGTGTGAGTTTGATTGTCACAAGTTGCAAGATTGAACAAAGTATCCATGTTTCTCTGTGTCTGCAGGCAATCTTTGAGCTGTTCCAGGGTGAGGTGGACCTGGTGGATGATCTCTACCTGGTGATGAAGACATACAGAGATGCCATGAGATCCCTTCAGATCCTCACAGATCAAGAACTCAACATCATCTTCGGCTCTCTGGAAGAACTCCGCATGATCCATGAAGGTGAGCATAGATCCTCTTAAATTGTTTGTTACCGATTGCTCTCTTTCATGCAGGCTTGATACAAGGACCACCAGATTCCTCCTGGGAATATGTTAACATTCATTTTTTCGGTCAAATAATCCATTCAGGACAGATTTTAAGTGCTTGGTCATTCAACATTTCATCCTCGACACTAGTATTCTTCTTCTTTTACTAGATTTTTTAAATACCATTGAGGGATCATTTGTTTAAAAAGTTGTATACCCGTAATAATAATGATAATGAACATTGCTTTAATATAGCGCATATCACCAACATAAAATGATACCCTTTCCTTAATAGGGCAAAATAAGAAATAATCAATAATACCTGGTACATGTACATGGGTACAATATCAAATAAATAAATAATACATGTTTTCATAGGCAGAAAATGCATTGAAAGGTTCGAAATTCACCAATCTGTATTATATTTTTCTTCAAAAGTTCAAATGGACCTTTTCAACATGTTTCCAGTTCATGAGTTTAATGTTTATTTCTGCTATGAATTCATTGTGCCAAACACTACAGTATTTGATAACAAAATTGACTATTGTGCTCTTTATGCCCATAACTCTTGTTTATGAATAGGAGCTCTGAATGAAAAACTATAAAGCCAAACCACAAAAATGCAGGCAATTATCATGAATGGGTTCACAAGTGTTTATAGGTGTTACTGTTAGTGTAATTATTGTTAGTGTGGCTTTGTGATTGTGATGTTGTCAGGTGCGGTTATTATTGTAAATAAGTTATGTTTAGTTGCCATAGAAACTGTATTATTCCTGCTCATAATCTATTGGGTATTCGGGTATTGTAATGTGGGAAAATATGCAAGAATGTGGTTTGGTTTATTTTTTTTTTCTTTTAAATACCGTTGAATCACTTTGCGTCTAACAAACAACAGGAATAAACAAACCATACCAATATGGGTATCACTTCCTTTCAGTTTGTGCCACCGCTTGTAACGCAAAGTGCGTGATTGTCATGCAAGATGTCATAGGAGTTTCCTTCAAACATTCTTTTGTGGTAGGAAAGAGGGAAATATATTGCTTTTCTTGACATGAATGGTCTGGGTTTATTACACAATTTTGATGCCATAAGAGGCATTCTTCATATGTGAGGCTAGACCATGGAAGTTGACGTTCTACTCTAAACTTTGCGGATATGATCTGGCATATGAATTACAATTGATGTAACATGATTGTTTTTCAGTGTGTTTTCTTTAATGACATTATGGGTTTTTTCTTTGGTCTCGAAAAATATTGTTTGTAGTTATTGGAATTCTTGATGTTCTATTTGACAAATTATTGGCATAATATGCCTATAATCAGAAAAGAAACAAAGCCTTATTCATCCTTGCAGAATCAAAAGAGAGAAGAAAAAAATAAATCACCCATACTAACGCAAATCAATGAGACTTACATTGTAAACTCTCCTTTTTTGGGGGGGGGGGGGG
>BEXV01001445.1:88247-105168 GCA_003118195.1 Hemicentrotus pulcherrimus
GGGGGGGGGGTCACGTGGCCGTAATCAAAATAGCAACATTTTGTTTTAACATTTTAAAAGGGAAAAGTTGAGATCGGGGAAAAAGAAGGCGACAGTACCGGATCCCCTTTTAAGTGTTCTTATCAATTTAGATTTTCATCCATCTAATACGGCCGGTGTAACCCCCCCCCCCCTCATTTGCAAGCTAGTGCCCCCACAACGGGATTTACGCTTCGCCACCGAGTATAACATTTATCGATGGATCGGTATCATCCAACGAAATACGATAACTGCAAAGTATTAACGTGTATACAAATTCATATATACAATACAAGTAAAAATGAGTAGCAAACCTTTCGTATTACATGATAAAGGCAAATGCAGCAAAATACCAAAGAAATTGATCGTATCTTCACAACAAAATTAAAATGTAATTCAATTCTGCATAAGATACGTTTACACCCAGAAAGGCGTATATATAATATACTCATAATTTTCGAAAGCTCATGATTGACAAGCCCCTCTCAATGTACAAAAAACAGTAAAAAGAGAAAAGAAAAAGAAAGTCTGCCCTATTTTATTTAACGCTGAAGTATTTTGTTGATATGATTTTAAATCATGGAAGTCGATCTTAGTGGGTTTGAAAATTAAAAAAACAACAGCAGAGTAATCCATAAGTTATAGATATGCTCTAAAAAATCATGTCTCCTGACTCTTAGGCCTAATCCTAAAAATTTAATTGACGTCAGATAATTACGAGAGCTGCTTCATATACTTAATATCAAAATTTGTTTACTCCGACCAGTTTCAAGTGACATGATGGGGAAAATGTGAACTTAATTTCAAACTTGCATAGTATTTTGTGTGTGTGTGTGCTTTCATAATATTATGCATATGATATTATTGTTGTAACTTTAAGGTTTCACAAGGCGTCAATTTTGTTCTCATCGTGGAGCTTCAGTTCTGTTTGGATTAAATTGTGCTCTTCATGTTGATATATGTACTTTAACTTAACTGAATTGATGAATTAAATAAATCCTCAAAATAAAGATGCTTAGATTTGACATGGAGAAACATTCAATTCAGTAAAATGCAAGTAATAGGATCAAAAATGGATTGGGAGTTTCTACCACTGTAATCTGGAGATTATGTCTAGCCAAAACACTTGAAATCCTCGAGTGGACTTCTAAAAGCGGTGCTGTACAGAAAGTATCAAGCTAGAAATCTCCCTTGTATAGAGTACAATCTGTCGGATTTAATTCCGACAGAAAGACACCTGCTTGGTATATCTTCAGTCATAGAATCGGAAGACCATACATCTGTCTGCGAATCCAGTGAGAGTACGGAGGCAAACTTTCACTTTATTTTCGAAAAAAATATCTTCTTTATTGTATTTTATTTATTTGATGTTTTTTTTTAATCAATAATTTCCGAAGTCTACCGTCGAGAGACTTATATGATTACATTACCACTGAGATAAACTAATCTATACATGTTTTTTTAATTGAATAAATCATTTGATTTAATCAATCAAAATTAATTTATATATAAAGGATTTTTCAATCATATAAATTCTCTTAAAATCTAAGTATTTTGCACCAACTTATTTAGGTTGTTATCTACTTAAAGGATTTAAATAATGATGCTTCAAAAAAGTGGTCATTTGTTTACTTAATCACATAAAATTAAGTCGTCCCTCAAAAAAAAAAAAAAGTAATTTGTTAGCTTCCCCGTATCACCATGCACCTCCTACTATAAAATGAGCTCAAACCGTCGTCTTATTTTTTTGTTAATGCAATGCGTTTTCATGGATCAAAAGTCAATGACTTTAAAGTCTTTAGATTCCCTTAGAGACGTCTGGATTATATGCTGATTGAGACTTTATTCCTTGCGTAATATAGTATCCTGAAGTACAGATTGCTATTAGGATATGAAGGATATTTCAAATATTCATACCTAGAGCGTCTTATTTGAAAGGTGATGCCTTCATGCTTTATTCAGTTTTCTTCATCGACTCATTAGGCCTAACCAACCGATATCAAACTATTGGAAACTGATGAAAACTGTAAGACGTTTTAAATGAATAAGACTCAAGGCTTGTTCAGAGCGGCATCCCTGTCGCAGCACTAATGTCTTTTGGCTAGTCATTAATCTACATTTACCACACTCCACCCAGGTGAGGTACATGGTTACCCAGCGGTAGGAAGACATTTCTTGAATGCCTAATTGAGCGCCTTTTCATGACAGCTTGGCTAATGCCACCCCGGGGTAATAATATAAATGTAGGGCCTACAGGGAGAACAGTATTAAAACTGAAAGCCTCTATCCTGAGTAAACAAGAACTGTTAATATCATTGATTAATCAATTGTATAATTGAACTAATTAAGACGTAAAGTGTACTAGGCTTCACATTACTGTAGCTTATAACAAAAACAAAAAAAAAGAACAAACGAGGAAAACACACAAAAAACGTAAGTGGCCTGATTCACTGCAGTAGTGATTCAGTGTCCTAGAATAATTCTAGGGCTGCTGTTGGGATTGTGTTTGACCCCATTATTAACGAAGGCGTAAAAAGTGAAGTACTGAGCTTCACATTTTTGTTAAAGAAATAATAACCAAAAAAAGAAAGAACAAAGAAGAAGAAGGAAAAAAAAAAAACGTGAGTGGGCTGAATCACTACCCGTATTGATTCAGTGGCCTAGACAATTCTAGGGCTGCTGCATGGTGGGATTGTTCTTGAGCTAAAGTCCAGCAAGGGGTAGCTGTTTTGTGGCTTCTGAAACAAGTCTTCATATCTTATCCATTTCACTAGCCTCAGCGGCCTCAGCGTAGGATTCCTCGGACTGTGGTGTAATAGACGGTTCTATCAAAAATTTGATTCTCTGAAAAGCGAAGAAAGAAAGAAAGAAAAGGTGGAAGAAGAAAAAAAAAAAGGAAAAATGATATCAAAACAGTATACAGGAAGGATCACAAGCAAACAAAAATATTAATAGAGAAAATGAAAATACAAGTAGAATAAATACTGGTATAATTTTGGCACGATTCCAACGGAAATATGTTTGCCCACCGCTACCAACAACAAGACGTGTTCATTTAATCTTTGAATACATACAAAAATACACCTCCATCTACTTTTGGTACACCATTCGGTATCTAGACAAGTGTTTTTAGTGGTATTTAAATTCCGATCGATGTTTAAATCACACTGTTTACAAATGGTATGAAGGGCAGTCGAATTCAGGTAATTTTTTATTCAGAGTAATGAACATGATGTCCGTTGCACACGAAGCGTTAGTTTTATGACGTAGGGTTGCGTCAGTGACTGGCGTGTTCTCAATTGACGCACCATCTAAGAGCACCACTGTAGATCGAAGGTAAATGCAACATGGACAGCTGTAAAATTGCGTTCAGTTTCTGGCGCATGCATCAACTGCCCTCACTTGCTTCCGTAAGTGAATACTTCGAAGATCAAGATTAATTTTGATCTCAGGAGACACGAACGAACGAGTGATATAACCCAATCGAAACCATGCTTCGTGTGCAAAGGACCATGAGGCGTGATGGAGACGTAAACGGATCCGATAGTTAGTAGGTCATGTTCAGACGGTTCTAGTGGCGGATCTAGGCCCGAGCCCCCCACCCCCCCCCCCNCCTGGAGCTCAAAGGGGGGGGGGTGCAAATTGAAAAATTTTCGAGGGCCAAAAAAAAAAAAAGTGCCTAAGAAATCCTGGATCCGCGCCTGAGGCCTAACTTAAACAAAAACTTGTTGTATTGCCCTTTGCGACCGACCCATCAATCAGAACTCTACTGTCTACGGTCGGCATTAAAAAATAAAAAAAAAAAATTTAACCGTTTTTTTTATAGTTTTTGAATGAAAAAAAACATATTTATTTTTTATTTCATTTAAAAGGGATATAAATGCATCATATCAAATTATTCCCAAATTCTCATTTGTCTTCTGCCCTAGTTTCAAAATCCTGAAAAAGATATGAATGGAATGATGACGCTGAAATATATGTATAAAAGCATTAAAAACTGAGAAATTTCAGCCAAATGAGGGCGGGAAAGAAAAGAAAACAAACATTTAAATTGAAAAAAGAGGGCGAGAAAAAAAAAACTTACAAAAAAAAAAAAAAAATTCCGACCGACCGATCCATGTTTTGGCACCAAAAGGGCAATACAACAAGTTTTTATTTTGGGCCTAAGGGGCGTCACTTCGAATGCACCAATCAGGGACATCCATATGAATACCCTGGGAGAGGCAATTAAAGACCATGTTAAAGATGCACCTCTTTAACAGTGGATGCAAGGGGCTATTATAGCGAGAGGTTCCGACATTAACGGAGCATTGGCCTGGTGAATCATTTAAAGGTAACACAAAGTTTTGGTATGGGGTCATGAATTTGGTTCACATGAACAAATTGGAAGCATATGCGATTCACAATATTCGGTGATCGTTGTCGCGGTTAAAATCGAGTCGAAAGTTATTGAATTGCAAATAATAAACTCTATATGTTGTATAGCTCCCTCTGAAGGTCAAGATATTAATTAGGTTATAAAAAAATGGTTCTTGACTGAAATCGACCGTTGAGCTATTCCTGTGTTTAAATTATATATCACAACTACATATTCTGAGATTTTCATGGTCGTAACTACCGTTGTACGGCCGTAGGCGCTATTTGAAATTTATCAACATTTTCTGGGGGGCCGGTAAATTTTTACATTCAATTTTTTCGAAAGCAGAAGTGTTTTAGGGGCTAAATTTTCTAGAGCTTATAATAACATCCACAGTGGCATCCAAATATATCAAAATTGTAAAGAATCACCTCGATCCACCCATTTTCAAAATTTCCTAAAACTTTGTATAACCTTTAATCTACACTTCATATCGGTAGGAAGCAACAGGTATTTAAACCATCTGCATTGTCTTATCTATTTCTTCGAAAAGGAACGAATTACTTTACGCGGAGAATAACGCTTCTCATACATCCGTCATCATGCATGAAGGGTCAATTTGACAATATACCAACCTCTAAGACAGGCCCGTCGACTGTACTAATCTTGTAGATCATGGTTATTGGAATACACAGCATTGAGGAGAGAGCCATACCGAACCCTAGGGCTTCGGCGTATCGTGGATACTCGTACTCATCGTAAGTCATGGGACCCCAGGTGACTATGCTAAAGATCCAGATAACCTGTTAGTCATTACAAGATTACAAAGGGAAACGATAATGACTTTCAATCTTCACATCATACAAAGAGGCAATGTGATAAATATTTGTTTTGAAGCAAGACCCTAGCTGTCGGCAAACAGTCTACCAGAAGGCATGCGTTTCACACTAACAGTAACAGGGAACTTTGAATCCCTAATATTTGAAGCTTTCGTAGAGAATAAAAAAAATTGCATGTACATTCACATTTATCATTGAAGAACATTAGAGTATCGTCATTCAATGTATCAAAGAAGGAGAGATCGATTATCGGAAGAGTCACACTAGTGCGCGTTGAGAACTTGATATTTCAGACCTTCATCTACTGGGTGCTTTGAAAGATTATTAGAATTGTTTTTTAAGTGTTTTTTTTTCTCGTTTTAAAATGCGTTTTCCCAACTTTGGTAGATTCTCTTGAAAAGTTACTATCTGTTTTGACCCTGAATAATACTTCGTTTTACAGATTAACTCATGTTCCGTCCAATGATACCTTACTAGGGACTTTTAGATTTGTGTGGACTGATACGTGTGACGTCCATTAAAGGCAGTGCCATTAAAAGGACGTCGGTCGTAGCAATCCCCATTGTCTTCGTGCGAATCTAAAAGTCCCTAATCATAACTCTGCTGCCATGGATGACTGAGCTGCAGCCTTTTCAAAAAGAGTTGTCAAAATCCTCTTGTACCAAGTTAAGGTCGAATCATTGAATTTGGATCAAAAGCTCTTTTAACGTATTGTCATTTTAATCCGAAAACATCATTGACACTGATTTTGAGCCTTTGAATAGAAAAGGTAATAATGTCAAATCAGACTCAAGAAAAGGCTAAATTACAAGCAAAATCTATAACATTTTCTTTGCTATATGATGACACAATATTGGGTTCTCTTGCTCCCCCTTGTTTAAGGTAAGCCTTATCTTTGAGTCATTAAAAATGGACATAGTTTACTTGGGTTGCTATCCTTTTCATGAAAGTCTGCTCTCAATATCTTTGGAAGTTATCATCACGACTTTATTTCCTTGCATTTACTGAATCTTTGAGATCAGTAAAACTTCTAAACTTTCATTTACTGTTCGAGATAAATAGCTTACGCGCCTTGCAAAAAAACGAATGAGAAGTGAAATTTTAGATATTACGAGACAAGAAGATATCAGTCCGTTAAAACTAATTTAAGGCTATCCTGTGGATCGAAGCAAGACCCCGTTGAAGATTAGATACATCGGATCACTGCATGAAACACAATTTAAGGGATTTGAAAGACCAAAGTAACACCTGCATATGACCAGACGCACTTTCGGGTGCACGAGCCCAAAGGAGATTTTGACTCCTGGGGCTCAGTCGTCCGTGGCAGAAAAGTTATGAATAGGGTGTCATTAGACAGAATACTAATTAATCTTTACGATGAATTATATTTTAAGTTCACATTGATTATGAATTTTCTTTATAATTTATCAGAATTTGGCATACTTTTTTACAAGCACTGTATAAGTAAAACGGAGAGTCGACCGCTAGACCAACCCAAAACGAACCATCGTTATCGTCAATCTCATAATTTACATATACATATCTACTGGAAGAGGTGAGGATTGGTGAGCAGCAGTTCCGAATCAGAGAATTTTAAAAATGTAAACTCATCGTTCCCCTGCATCTCGATACACACCATAAACTTAGACTAGTACCGATGCCCCGGATTTGTGTGCACTCACGGTAGGACAAAAAAAGGAAGCGGGGGAGGTATAATTCATCCTTCCCTTGCCTCCCACGGGTCACACCTAAATAGAATTTGCATCTCATAATTTATATGGCAATGGTGTGGTAGATTAAAGGATTTTTGAAACCGATATCATTCTTATTTATTAATATATTTTATTCTTAGAAATTGCATCTCATAATTGGCATCCTGCGCTCCACAATTACCCCGGTCATAGCAGGGCGGCCAAATGTAGCGCTCTGGTATATCAGATACCCATCTACATCTGAGTAAGGAGTGGCATACGTGGATTAATGCCTTGCCGTGATGGGATTCGAACTCTTAACCTTTTAAATGAAAGTCAAGTTTATGAACCACTATACCATGACACCTTGAAAATAAATCAATTATTACTTTGAAAGACGTATCCTCACCAATGTTATACCAGGAAGGGTGAACTTCCAGCAATACTTGAACCACGGGAACGGCCGATACCGTAGCATATCCACAATGTTTTCATAAAACCGGTTGGCACCTTTTAAGTTGAAAAAAAAAGAAAAGAAAAATGAGACACAAATTAAAACTGAAACCTTACAAGTGAACATTTTTATCTTACCCAACCCATTATATGCGAATACGCGTTTCATTTTCTTTGCTATTGTTTTACTCATCTTTTCAATTCGTAATACAAGCACTGGTATTATTACCCGAATCAATAATATGGGCCATACTTACACATTGGTTACCCGGTAATTGCTTTTACAAACATAATTATATGCAGGATATCATGCTACCAATCTTTTTTTACTTTAGAGTGCGAAATGAGATATAACCTCTGAGTAACTTAAGATAAATCTATATCAAAAGATCTATATAGATGGTAAGGGGGCACAATGGTACATGCGCATGGAAAGGAAAGTAGAGAAATGTGAATGGGGGCAGGGCAGGGGGACTCTTTGGGAATGAAAAGACGCCACCCCTCCGGTCCAACATCCTCCCCCTATTTACTGACCTTTTTTAATTTGCATTTTATCCAAATGATGCCGGCGTCCTTGAAATGTCTGACCCTTTATTACGTCATTAAACATGAAAAACAAAACCATCTCCCATAAAACATTGAAAATGAGGGCTGGTTAAGTGGCATCTCATGGGAGTAATATATTTCATTCATTTGTATACCATCCGCAATGATTCGTGCTTTCATATTTTGCTCACCATAAAACCAGCTCACAGTCACTCCTTCAAAGAAAGCAATCCAGAGAAGAGCGATACCACTCACTGCGTAGGCATCAAAGATTTGAAAGACGTACATCCCACCCTTTTCAATCAAGCAAACAAACAAAAACAGATAAGAAAGGAAGTTCAGTATGTATATAGTCGTCGATTACGACTCAATTTTAAAATATCAAAACAAAAACGAAAAGTTAATACGTATATGAAATATTTGTAGCGAGAACCTCGCTACAGAGATTACAGTGGCCGGGAAGATTTTTCTTTAAAGCGGGAAGACGTCTTTGGTGCCGCTGCCCAAATTGGTTAGATTCTGACAATACATGTAGTTATTGCCGGGGACTAGAGAGCGCGATTACTTGTAAAATTCTCAACTTCAAACAATTAGGTGAATTTCTTCTTTATAACATAACTAGTTAATTAATACAACCGAAACATATCGACTCCTGTATTCTCTTACCTATGGTTTGTGTGTACATGGTTGATGTTCAAGAGAGAGACGCATACAAAGTAAGCATGGTTTGAGGGCAATGTATAGACTAAGTGTTTGCAAACGAGAGCAGTGAGATCGAGAGTGTCCGTAATATGTTTCAATATCAGGGACGGATTCAGGAGGGGGGAGGCACATGGGGCACGTGCCCCCTCCCCCCGGCCGCCCAAAAATATGTTAAGATCAGCCCTAAATTCGCCAAAATGTAATGAAAAATAAGGACGTTCTTCCCCCCCCCCCCGGACCACTTTTTTCTTCTTTTATTAAAAAAAAACAACTGGCTGAATTAAAAAGGGTCCTCCCCCCCCTCCCCCCCGCTTATTCGGCGGCTGACTGATTCGTTGCATTTTTGGGGGACCTTAACAAAAAAAATCTGCTTATGATTAAAAAATAACAACATCGCTTTGAAATACTGGCGAACGTGCAGTGACTTAATGAGCGCGGACATGGGCGTAACTTCTCAATGATTCATCGTCTATACAGTACACACAAAATGAAAAAGCATCTATACTGATGCCATGTTCATACATACCTCCATGACCATGACTAATCCAATGAGATATGAAACGATACAGACGCCGAGCACGAAGAGTTCTCTATGATACGGACGACGCATCCAGGTAGGGAACAGATCTCCTACAGCCGTTACGAAACCCTCAACACCAACGAACTGCACGACAGATAATATTAATAGCAATTACAATAATATTAGTAATGACGGCAATAATACTTATTACAATAAACAATATTAAACCATTGTTTTATATAAAACATTTCGTATTGTAACGTCTCTCTCCGCTTCCAGAAGGGTTTGGATATGATTGCCATTGTTTTAACCTTGCTATATAGCTCAAGCAGACATTATCAGTACACATTGTTCTCACGGAATAAATCTTGCCAGGTAATCCCTTACACCTGGGTGGAGCTAGAGAAAATGTTGCCTTCATTGTCTTAGGAAATTCACATCGGCCGGAGATTCGAGCCCCAAAATATTTGATCGAGATTCGGGTGAAAGAAGAACTAAACAACAATACTGTCACTGATGGGACAGGAAGTTAGGAAGCAGAGAATAAAGGAGGAAAGTAGAATTCCATTGTGGACAACAAGATAAGAAGAAAACAAAAATTAATGAGTTGAGGGGAAAAGGAAATGTCACGTACTCCAAAGTGTAGAGCCAGAGGAAAGAAAGTTGAAATGAAACGATACATGTAATATCAAAGAAGAAAATCATGAAGTTAAAATGTTTCTTTTTTTCTATTGTACAAACCCTAAAAGAGTTTGATGCAGAACGAGCAAGTAGTTTAACATCTTGTTTAGATGGTACGGTCTTCGGATTTATATTGCATTTCCCCCTCTTTTTAACGGGGAAGGGAGAAAGGGGAGATGGGGTAGGGAAAAAAGGGGAGATGGGGTAGGGAAAAAAGGGGAGATGGGGTGGGGAGGGGGACGGGTCTGATAGAGGAAATTGTTTTTATCATACTTACTTGACTATCTAATCCCACCATAAGGATCATAACGAAGAAAAGGATAGCCCACAACGGTGCTAGCGGCATCAATGCAATAGCACGGGGGTAGGCGATAAATGCTAGACCGGGACCTGGAAAAGAAATGACGTGAAATATATCAAACACCTTAGGGGATTCGTTGTTAAAGAACCTCTTGCTCAAACCTTGTGATTAATCACAAGGCAATCAAATCAAACGCATATTGATCTTCAGGTTATCAGAATAGTATTGTAGACCTGTGATAGATTTGTTTGTTTGTTTGTTTGTTTAAAGTTGCGTTTAGTCGGAGTTTCGTTAGTGATCCTTTTTCGATCTTCATATCATGCCTGCTACATACGGTCAGGTACCGACGTAGGGCTGCGTCACCGATTTAGCGCTGACTTTGAAGTGCCACGTGAGAGTGAAGCATGAAAGGGTTAAACAACTTGAGAGCACACATAACGCTGAATAACTGGCGCATGCGGTAATTTATTTCACATTCCCGCGTGACGTTGTTATAGATGACGCAGGCGAAATGACGCCTCCTGTACCATCAGCACATTTTTTTTTAAGGAAATTTATTTTGACGCTTGGATTTCGTTACATAAAATGCCTTTTACACAGGCATTAATATAAAATCAGAGCGATAGCACAACTTTATAACCAATAGGCATATGTGCTTGAAAACATGCCAAACAATTTTAAGCACAGAAGGCTGAAATTGTTTATAATGAGGCAAATATTATCGAACACTGAGAAACAGATGGACGCAATTGTGAAGGACGTAGGAAATATGTTTATGAATAGAGAAAAGTGGAGCGAAAAAAAAAAGTGAAAATAATAGTAAGTTAACAAAGACGAAATTATGATCTTTCCTGGAATTGTTTGGGAAAGAAATCCAATTTCCGCGTTGCGTTGGTTTGTGTCCCTTTCACTTGCGTTGGTCTTTAATGAGCGCCATCTCACGTGGATCGATTGCTTGAAAATGCAACGTGACAGAGGTCTATAACTGTATCGGGTATAAGTAACAAGATGAGATAATCACCTTTAGAGGCAATCTCTTCTATGGGTACATTCTGTTCATAAGACATGTGTCCGAGAACAGAGAAGATGGCTATAATAGTAAGTTAACAAGGACGAAATTATGATCTTTCCTGGAATTGTTTGGGAAAAAAATCCAATTTCCGCGTTGCGTTGGTCTTTGATGAGCGCCATCTCACGTTGATCAATTGCTTGGAAATGCAACGTGACAGAGGTCTATAACTATATCGGGTATAAGTAACGAAATGAAATAATCACCTTTAGAGGCAACCTCTTCTATGGGTACATTCTGTTCATAAGACATGTGTCCGAGAACAGAGAAGATTGCTATTCCGCCGTATAAACTTGTAAATGAGTTCATTCCAGCCAGAATCATACTGTCCCTGTGCAGAAGAAGAAGAAGGAGAAGAAAAGTAAATGGACCAATTTTTGTTAAACACGAGACGAGGTAGTTTTGTTTCTTGTGTCTAACCAACGGCAATTTTGCATGAAAGAAATCTGTAAAAGCAACTGCAATGTGATGATTTCAAGTTCCAAATCCATGATTTTGTTCAATCAACTGTTTCACATTCGTCAGAATCATTCGTGATACAAAACACAAATTATACAACACATTACAAGAAAGGAATAAAATATGAAGTAAACAGGCATACACACTATATATATCTCCTAAACAATCTTCTTCATGTCATCATACTGTTTTTAACTCACAACTCGTTAAAAATTGCTGGGGTGTACTTGACCATTTAAAGTTTTCAATAATGCACCTAATAAGTCAACAATTATGAATGTATTTCAATCAAGCAACGATTTTAATGAACGGTACCTGTATACGTTGTGATGATACCTATTGTAGCTACCAAGCGATATGCAAGCTCCGAGACCTATAGCATATGAGTAGAAAATCTGAGTTCCACTGTCCATCCACACCTAAAATGAAAATAGACAATGAATGTCGATCAATGAAAATGATGTCGACAAAATTACGATAAACTTAGTAAGAATAAAGCAGATGAACATCAATGTAACATCTGCAAAATGTTTTCACTACTTTATTATAATACATAATCCAAATGTTTTAGTAAATGTGCCACCTTATACCTTTTTTCATTAACGTTTATTGGTTGTAATTTACCTGATTTTGTTTTTCATTCAACGAGAGCCCAAATTCAAAATTTGAAAAACAAAGTGATATTACAATACCCTTTCTAACATGAAATTACGGGTATTTTACCCAAACATCAGGACGAATGGTAAATTTCAATTGTCGGATAAACTAATTGTTTGAAAACCACTGGAGGAGAGTGGGAGGGGGAGGGGTAAGGTTTTTGAGACTGGGAGGGGGGAGATATTTTGTTTTTTATTGACAATTATTCATTCATTTATTCATTTCTCAAATCGGCTATGTTCGCTTTCTCAGAAAATAGCCGATGTATCCAAACTTTGACAAAATCGGAGAATACATTCTGATCAAACTCCAACAAGGCTTCGAAACGAAACTTTTTTCTTATTTTGTCAATAGAAAAAGTGTATATAAGATTGAAGTGAGCAATGGAATTCTATCATATCTCTTGTAGCTGTTAATAATTCGATAATCTGGTTAAAACTAATGAATCACGATCATACATACTTTACAGAAATCATCCAAGGGCAATATCTCTATTATATATTCCCTACAGAAATCATGTTCGAATGACGTAATATACATGTCATTACAATATCATATTTCCATTGGTGATGGACAAAGCTACTGAAATTGCCCTAGGTCGATTTTTTAAAAGAAACTACAAGCGTGTTAACTAATATACCTGTCCATCTGAAAGGCGCGATAAATCAGGCTTCACATAAAACAACAGACCATCCGCTGCTCCCGGTAACGTCACGCCTCGTATAAGCAACGCAGTGAGGACCAAATAAGGGAAAGTAGCAGTGAAATATACCACCTACAAAACAAAGACACATTGAATCGAAGTCAAATGCTCATTACTACGACTAAAGCTGATGATTTGTTATGTCTTCTGTAGATCTTTTAATATTTCTACACTAAATCGTCACATTCATATATACCATCTCCCGTTTTCATTTTATATGTATTTTTCCATACACATTTTGTAATTACAATAATCAACACAAGTATTACAGTACGTAAATATGTTCATGCACAGAGAACATGAAATGTTAAGAATAATAGATGCATGAGGGAGGAATTCTTTTTTTTTAAATAAAATACCTTTCCTGTCCATTTGATCCCCTTCCAGATGCAGAAATAGCAAAGAATCCAAGCTACGAGAAGTGAGACAGCGAGATGCCACACCACAGACCCCATATCATCAAGGCCACCAGATAGCCGCAGAACCTTTTTCCTACATGCACGATCACAAACATAAGACCTCATTCCTACATGCACGATCACAAACATATAATATGCACAAGTGTACATTTGACAAAGTGTTCAAGCTCTATAAGCATTATACAGTTTTATACCATAATGCAGATCAAAATAAGGTACGGGATGAGGAGGAGGAGGAGGGGGAGGAGGAGGGGGAAGGAAGGAGGGATATGAAGGAAGAGGATGGAAGATGAGGGAATGAAGGAAGGAGAGGTACGACACTGTGTATCGTAGAATAGTTTATTCAATTGATATTCTATGAACGAGGCCCAGGTTTATACCCCGCCTACAGAACATTTTATATACAGCATCTGTCTCTCTCAACCCAAGAGTAGTACCATGTAGGAGGAAACAACAACAAGGACAATAATGATAATAATGACATTAATGATAATGATAATGGTGATGATGATAATAACATTTTGATAATAACATCTAATTGATTTGGGTAATCAAATACGATATGTTCGTATACCCTGGGGCCTGGGTCGTATGCACTCGAGCGCTATAAACGGACACTAGTTCCAAATAACAACCCATTCCTGCATGTATCGTTATAATGGTTATCATTAACATTGCCATTCCTGTTTCGTGCCCCCGGGCAGGAATCCAAATAGAACTTACTCCCAAAACTCCTCCACTGGTGTACTCTTGTGGAACTCAGCACACGTATAATTGGTACCAGCCACCATCTCCTCAATCAAAGTCATACTGTCATTCGAGAAAACCGTCTCGTTCACACATGTGAAATTAGACTGCAAAGAAAACAAGGATTGGTAAAATTATAAATCCTGGTATTGAAACCCGAAATGAAATTATAGAAGACATAATGTTAGCCTTAATTATATTCATTGAAGGAATACAAAATTAAAAGGTCTATCTAATATGAAATCAGAAAGATGGGAGTTTTAAAGAAGGATTTTCACATTTTAAGATAGAATTTTAGTAGTCCTCGACCCCCCCCCCCCAAAAAAAAGGAATTAATTGATACCCGGAAAGGATTACAAAAATGATGAAGCATAGGCTCAGCAAGTGAGGTGGGCGGTGGACTGGTAGGGTGGCATGGGACTTAAAGGTGAATATTTTCCTTCCCTTTTCCTTTCCGCTTTCCCCTCTCTTTCATGTACGCTCTCTTTTCTCTCTTTTTTAAGTTGTTCAACAGGGGATGCCCCGTTCCCTGACCCCATTAGCTACGCCATCGATTTGCCGTTTGTGATGACCAAAATTAACCCATACTTCGTATTCTACGCAGAACTTTGTATTCCAACTGTTCCCACAGTTTATCCATGGTAGTTCGCTGGTAAAGGAACTGACGAGGTAGTAGAGCGCCCATGCAAGGATCACAACGTAGTAGATATTGCACCACCAGGCAATCATACAAGTAGAAAGACCAATTCCTGCGATCACGAAAATATAAGTGAACCGAATCAAGGGTTTTTATATGTATTCCATTCTTTTGAGATGTATTTGTTAGCTACTAAGTACAAGTACACTTTGTAGTCAAACAATATTTCCAACTTTCTATCATTTCATTGCAACCAACATAACATACAAACAAAATATCAGACAACGTGTTAAACAATGAACTATTTAAATCAAGACTGTTTGACCATCCAAAACAACTGAAAAGGGCAGAATTGCATAATTTTAATCTCCAGGTGTTATCATAGTATATCGCTCGATACACCAGTCTGTCCATGGCTATGTTTTATAAAAGGTAAATAAAGTAGAGGATTAATCATAATAAAACAATGACCTGATCCTCAGATTACTCCCTAATTGTGGCCTTTTTAAAGCTATGACATAATCAATCATCTGTTTACTTTTTACTACAACAACAAATAATTCACAGTTTAAAGTCTAGCGTTTGATCCCATTACTCGTAATCCAGCAATTCAGTGACTATAAATGGAACATGTGCCATAAAAAGATTTCAGTAGCAAAGATGGATATTAAGTATGAATAATATATGTAAACAACTTGATCTTTGACCTTATATAGCTGTGTATATCCCAAGTGGCGTATTCAGAAATTGATAAAGGAGAGGGGCAGTATCCTCCCAGAACAAAAAACAAAAAAATAAATTACAAAGGTTATGTGGTTTGTTTTCTTCAATTAAAAATGGGGAGGTTTAAAAAAATATCGACATGCATAAGACTGCATGTTTTCTATAAGCATTAGACGGTAATGTATCATGAATATCGGCCTTTATCTTATTCTCAATTTAAAAAAAAAAACATACATACAATATATACACAACTGAGTAATACCAATAAAATCGATACAGAGGGATTAGAACAAAAACAAATTTAAAAAAAAAAAAAAAGAGCAAATATATAGCCTTATTAGTACGTTGAATTGATGGTTCAAATCAATTATTAGAAGAGACGTGACAAACAAAGGAAACATATTGCTTGTTTCAAAATTAAATTGTGTCTGTCTTTTATGAAAATTAAACAATGAATGTACATTTTCTGTATTCCATTACATTCTGTCAAAATGCTAAACACAAACATGTAAAATCAGTGCAGCTACCAAAAATCTGCAATGTAAACTACGTGTGCTTTGTCTATAATGTGTGAGTGTGTGGGAGAGGAGTGAATGACCGCAGATGTAAGATCAAAGATCAACTGATGATTCAAACCAAGTATTGATAGTTAACTGAACGAGTGTTATTTATTGATGTCTGATTTTCACTTTTCTCCAATTCAAGTCTGACCATTATTTTTTTGCGCATACCATTTTCCGCGAGTTTTTCAAAAACGGCCAGTGCTCACTTAAGCGTAAAATATGGTCAATATTTTAGAGCCATCTGATTGAATAGACCTTGACCCATAATTTCATTTAAAAATATGATGCAGATGTGGTTACATTTTAATTTGGGAGACATTTTAAAGTGTTTTTTTAATACACGCATTGTAGAGATAAAGAATGGGGGTAAATATAGGGAAATATATCCTCTCCTCTTAAAAACTGCTTCTCCAAGCGGAAAAGATCTTGACACATACAAATACTTTAAACAATAAGAAACGATTGGTTGTGACTTTGAAGGGTAGGGTCCCGTGACTTTTTCGATTAAAAACAAATTATTTCCTACACATGTTAGTTCATATCCTTCCTGCTGAAAAAAGGCACCATCAATACCATTTGATGGGAACAAAGAGGCCACGAGGTTTCATACCACAATCTGCAAACAGCATTGATTTTGTGCATGGCGCTTATATCTCCCCTTTTGAGAATAAGCAACCAACGCAGAATAATAGGCCTATAGCTTTTGAACACAAGTGACCCGTGACAATGTGTGTATAAAGGGAGAGAAAATAGTTCATATTGTGGGTCAATCTTAATATTCCGTGTGATGTTGAATACATATAGTTGCCAAAACGCATTTTTGCCCCCCCCCCCCC
>BEXV01001446.1:17084-36352 GCA_003118195.1 Hemicentrotus pulcherrimus
AGAGAGAAAGAGAGAGAGAGAGAGAGAGAGAGAGAGAGAGGGAGAGGAAGAAAAAATGTGGAGTGTAAAAAGTATGAGGAGCTGAGCTGATATGCGGTAATTTCAATAATTATAATGACAATCGTGACAATGGGTGACGACAGAGGAGGAGAAACTAAAGAGAAGATGGACAGGAGAGAAGAACGAAGGTGAGGAGGAGGAGGGCAGAAAGAGGATGAGGATAATTTTGAGAAGAAAGCGGCCGGCTTTGATCGACGGACAAGGCAGTAATGAGAAAGAGGGGAGGAGGAGCAGGAGGAGGAGAAAATTGGAGGAGAAGAAATTGATGGAAGATGAATAGAAAAGAAAGATTGCTATCTCTTAAAATTACCGAACACCAGTCCTATTAACATCAACCTTGGACACAATGATATACCCCTTATTAGAACACAAATATTTAATTGCGATCCTAACTCTATCCCGGAGTATTATTGTAGTAGGAGCAGTATTATTGTTGGAGAAGGGGGAGGGAAAAGGAAATGAAGGGGATGAGCAAAAGTTTTGCAAATTACAATCTTCGAACATTCTAACGATATCACATCAATAATTTCCGACCCCTCTAAACAGTCAGCCTTAGATGTTTTATACATTCATCTACAATCAGTATGTTCAGTAGCACACAGCAATATAATACAAATCATCACTCGGGGAATAAGACCATTGATATAGGGTCAGTTTAGACAGTTCAATGCCGCTATAAATCCTAATCCCCTCATTTCGATCCTGCCACACACCCTTCTCAATGTTAATTGCCTCTCAAATAAACAAATTAAATGGTTGTCGTTTTAAATGGCCTCATTCCTAGACAAGTGGTGAGTAATTTTGAGCTGCATGAGCTATTCACTGCAGTCCGTCCGGCAAAAAACTGGAAGATAATGTAAAATGAACAGTATTTGCGGATATTTCGTGCAATGATTTTCACAACATCTTTGCATACGTACGGTGCGGGTGGGGGAGGAGGGGGCTGGAGAGAGGAAGCCCCCTCTCCCAATAAAAGGAGAAGCGTGATATCATATTTGGGTAGCGAGGGGTATACCTCTTTAACTTTCCATAATCCTGCGAGGTACCAACATTTTACATGTACGTTAAAGAATCGAATAACATCAAACTAAATTGAGCAAGATTAGTTATCTCAAAAGAGACTGGTTGCAATTAAAAAACGATCCAAACTATTTTCGAAAAAAGGGTAATTTCATTACCCTTTTTTTTTTGTATGTCCCCATATAATTCTTGTTTGGATGACGTATACGTCATTGTCACATTCCTACATTTAAATAGAGGGCACACAGTACCCGGACACACAAAACTACTGAAATTGCCTTATAGGTTGATATTTCGAAAGTAGTTGCATTCGTGTTTAAAGGAATTTTCCGCTGCTTACTCAAAATTGAAAGTTGACTATCTGGCCAGCCCTCCCCTCTCGGCGAATATATTAGCTTGAACGCCCTATGGGCATTTCGTTCGTTCAAAGCCAGAAAGGCGTTAAATTTATGTTAAAACATATGGACTATTAAATGCCTCGCTGTCTCAAAACATACGATTAAAAAATATATTATCAATGTGATACATTAAGACTCAATGAGAAACGATTTACATTCCAGATTTGCATAGCTCTTCAGCAGTTTCAACATCTTGTAGTAGCCTTATTTACCTACTTCCTCCCCTCACCTCCCTGCCCTGCCCCTTCCTCCTCACCCCTCCCCTTCCGTCCTCTCCTGCCCTCCTTCCTCCTCCCCCTCACCTTCCCATTCATTAAGTTTCCCTCCCCATTCCCCTCCCCTCCCTCCTCTCCTTTCCCCCTCCCCTCTCACCTTCCTACTCCCTCCCCTCCTCCTTCCACCGTCCCCCTTCCCATCATCAGCCCCTCCCCCGCCACGCTTTTTGACGAATCTCGAAGGTGTAGGGACACGCGCGCTGAGTGAATTGTGACCATGGAACAAGCCTGACTCCAGGGAGGCTATTAGTATTTATGAACATCTCTCATTTTCTCTCCTTCGCTCCAACGTGCTAACATCAGCCAGTTGAGAGATTAACGTTGGACGTTTATAGCGCTCAACTTGACTGATGGAAATTGCGACCAACGTTACAGAAAACAGCTGCTTCTTTCGATTTTCTTTCAATGACGGTTGTTTTTGTTCCAAAGTTTAAGAAGAAAAAAAGGTGAAGTCGAGAGAAAATGACGGGCAAGAGAAACTAAATTATGTGAAATATATTGACATTAAATTGACACATTTACAGATAGTTTGATAGATTAATTAATTAAAGAGAAATCCAGCCCATATATACAACTACTCTAAAAGAAAGCAGAACTAATCAGAGAAGCAGATTCAAGAAAGTTTTAACTAAATCTGACCAAATAAAAGAAAGTTATGAATTTTTGAAAGTTGCTATCATTTAATGATGTCAGTGTGTTGTAGTGCCGGACTTCTTTTTAGAGAACCGAAAATGATATGCTTTCTAAAGCAAATGTAAGAGTTATCCACGTCCTATACGTCACAATCCACTGACCGAACTACCAATTTGAGATTTGCATAGCCTTAGTGATCTCATATTTCAAACATTCATAACTTTCTTACTATTGGTCCGATTCATTTCAAACTTTTGCCATTCTCTTTTTGTTATTTTTCTGCATTCATACAAATCAACTTTTTACAAGGGTTGGATTGCCCTTAAAAGCAACAAAAGAATGAACAATTTCTCCTTTTTTTCCCCTCTGTCTATCACTCTTCTCTCCTCATTTTCTCTTCTCCTCTCTCTTAGAACAAAATGGAAGCGACAGACTGGCCCCTCGGAGAGGATGGAAGAATTACGTCTTCACTTTTGTAACGAGGATGGCTGTCCTGGACGCATGCGCAAACACGTTCGTGATGTCGTGGGCAATGACCTGATTGGCTCACCGACATTCACGTGCGCTACAACGTCACCATCGTCATCGCCGAGCATTAGCCAATTAGAAGAGGAGAACGATTCAACAGAGAAAAGACTTCTATAAAAATTTCCCCAAAGCTCACCCGAAAGCTTGACATAGACTGATGCAAAGAGTCTATACAGGAAATTAAGACATTATTGCTTTCGTGATGATAGAATTAGACCTATCTGTTTGATAGCAGAAACATCATATCGCTTTCTATCTTGAAGATAGAAAATGAGCGAACAAACAATATCAAGCGAAGTTCGGTTGATATTGTTCGTACTTCGCCTGATATCGTTTGTTCGCTCATTTTCGAGATTTACCGAATGGGCACTACAAGGAGTGTGTGTACATTATTTAGTTGTTCTAATTAAATGATAAGTTTTTTTTTTTCACGTTAGTTTATGTGAATTTCTCCGCTTTTACGTTAGGAATGTAACATACATGTACGATATACAAAATGTCTTTATAGTGTAAGAAAAATTGTTCACATTTAATATTTACAATGGCTAACGTTCGTCCCAAAAATATTCAGCCCCTAGTGACGGATCCATAAAGTTGGAATATTTTTTCTCACCTCTTTTTATGAAATGATTGTGACAATATGGTTTTATTCTTGATAGAATAAACCATACTGATATTTTTTTATCTGCTCAAATCTTTATCAGTCACTTTATATTACTCTTTAGATTGATCAATACAAGTTCTGAGAAGGTGTGAAAAACAATATTGGTGGTGGTTACTATATAGAGGCAACTGGCCCTATCTCATTCTACGTACGTTCCTTGTTGTGATAGAAGTATAACTTTATAATATTAATTAATACGACCAGCATAATCACTAAAATAATCTACAGTAATCAGATTAAAAATGTCCGAAATTTAGAGTAAGGCACGAGATCAAACAGAAACAATGACGGTGGTGAAGTAAGAGAAATAAGTGATGGGACGACGAAATAGGCATTGAAAATATGTGCACTGTTATGGGACATCGTCTGCTTAAGTTATGCTAATTCGGTCCCTTGAATGACGTCACAAATCTCGGCAGTGTTCGGCGAGTTTTTCAAGTGCAAATGTGGGGCGGAATTTTACCATTTTGAAATTGATAATAATCTTTACTTTGAATATTTCCAAGCGGGGAAGTTTGATAAACTTGTTAGATTTAAACTTCCCTTATGCAGTGATGCAAATTAAATCAATATCTAAAATCAATGAACCTCTACTTTAATCATTACAGCATATATCAGAATGAGGAACACCAATTCCCTACAAGAATAAGGAGATAAGAACTTTATTTCGTAGGACAATGGAGCATCGAAGAATGTTCTCTTTTAGTTTAATAATGTAAAATACATCTTAAATAGGGTTCGATGTGAATATCTCTTGTTGTGCTTATTTTGGTACAGGAAGACACTTTAATACTTGATTTTACATTGCTGAAAGTCTTTCCCTGGAATGGTACATACATTTGAAACGCGCAAGATATAACATACTGGAAATGTTGGAAGCAAAATGAATTTTGTGTGAAAAAATATTGCATGCATGAACGGGTATAGAGTGCGTCATATAGTCAAGGTAACACACACACTTCCTCTATGTTGGACTTCAAAGTTATTATGGAAAGCCGTGAGCAGCTTTGAAAATATTTTGTGAAAGTTAAAAGGCAAAAAATATTTTTTATTATCATGGAGATTTCATGTTCTTGATGTGTAATTTATGAAAAGTCTAAAATACTTGAATTTTTTGCTTTTGAATATATTTTATTATAAGGCTACAACTTAAGAGTAAGATCTTTGTGAACCCCCCTGACCCCCCCCATCTGAATGCATNCCCCCCCCCCCGGTCTCATTCATGCACCTTCCCTATCCCTATGTCAAGCAAATATTTTGTGATAAAAGTTTGATAATGGTAAAGAGTATTTTTCAGGGCCCTGTCTTATAAGGAACTTTTATTGATGCCAATTGATCGAAAGTTGATATCAATTGCAACTGTTAAAAATAAAAAGGATTGTAATTTTGCAATTGATTGGAGAACTTTCATTCAATATGGATCAATCGCAGCTCTTTATAAGACATGGCCATCATCAATATGTGCGGAAACTATAAAAAAGATAAAATAATTCTCCTTTCTTTCTACCACAGGCAATTGACTGTTACTTTGTATTGTGTTTTGGATGTTTAATTGTTATTCATAACCAGATGTTGTATCCAAAAGTGGATAAACATTCAATTGAACGACACAATGCACCAAGATGTTTGCTTAATCATAATACTTTTTTTTAATCAATGAACAGAATATATTTCACTCTTTGATTTTGTACAATTCAAACACGATGATCACAGAATCTTTTTACACAACACACATAGCAGCCTCATACTTATTCTTTTCTAATACTTGGGATTTTGAGAATGCCAATTAACAAACAAATACCAAGGCAGTATACCGGTGTAAGCTACTATGCACAGGCAGCTTTTTGTACATGCAATTGCATCAAATACATGGCCATAACATACATCCTTAGTTATAATCTAATAATGGCATAAGTGTGCTCCTTGCAACATCAGTGATTTGGGAAGAAAACCCGACAAATATCATCTGCGTTGAGCCACAAGAACGTAAATCTGAGTTAGAGTACACACACAGTCAAACCTACTTCAACAACCACCTGTCTATAAAGAACAAATTATAAATTGACCTAGAACATTGTACGGTCAAACCTGTTTCAACACCAACCTGTACAGAAGGACCACCTGTGTATAAAGAACAATTTTTTTCCTTCTCATTTTCATTGAAACCTGTGTCTTGGTGAAACAGGTACCATATGGACGTCTATGATGTATATAATATTTAAAAGAACCTGTACATAAAGACCACCTGCCTGTAAAGACCCCTTTTCTTGCCTCTCTTGAGTGGTCTTTAAATACAGGTTTTGTTGAATTGAGTTAACATCATCGTGGCTCCAGAGGATATCTCTGGTAATATTCCCCGGCCGGGTGGAGGTGAAACATGTACTTATCTTTCAAGAAGGACCTACCATCGATAACTTGACAAAGCTTATAATGGGGCAAATTGGCTGCTAATATGGTAGTTATGGCACTGGAATTTGAGGTATAGAGTTTTCAAATTCATTTAACAGGTGTTATGATTCCCATTAAGAAAATGTGTGATATACTTCAATGAAAAAATTAAATGACACCACTTGACTTCGAGTGAAGTACATGTAGTTACTTGTTAATCTTACCACTTTTTTCATTACCAATCAAGACAGGAATCATACATGAATTCAAATCAGGATACTGTTCTCTTAACACTGTTTGTGAAATGTAAATTGGTTATAAATTTAGTTAAGAATGCAAACTATTTTGCCTGGAATAAAAGGCTGAATAATATAAACAATTTGGTATTAAAAGAATAAACATGTTTTAACACTTAATAGAAAAGTCTTGGTAAAGATAACAATCCACTAGATTTTGTTAATTCAATAACCATTATTGAAGATTTACGTTATTTCCAATTCACATATTTTCTTGAAGTGTAAAATACCAAAATACCTCCTTTGCTTGGTAATAACTTGTTTGGAATTTTGAAAATATCTCAATTTTTTTCAATAAAACATTACAGATAACATACAAAATTATTAAAAAAACAAACATGTAAAAGCATCCTGGAATTCATTTTGGTAGATTCTGTAAACTATTGATCAAAACTATTGATCAAATAAATATTCATTAAATTAGACCATGATAAAATAACTATAACATATAAAAGGTTAAATACCGTCTCATCAAGTCATAGCTTCACACAAAACTTGCAAAACGTTACTGAAAAAATAACAATATGAAATATTTAAGGCTGTTTACAATACGACGTGGTAAACCGCCACAAAAACGTGTTTTTTTTTCTTTTCTTTCTACGTGTGCAAATAAATGGCAATTGCACACAACAAAGGTCCTATACAAAGAGCTCTGTTCACACTTTGAACATGACGGACAAAGAAAGAGGGCAAAATAAACAGTTCCTCAGGTAGACAAAGGAATATCCCTTCACTGCTATTATGGAAAAATGTGTAGAAGAGGTGTCACATCCATATTCCCCTGTTTTACTCATTTTTACATAATAGCAGTGAAGGGACGTTCCTTTGTCTACCTGCGGAGCTGTATATTATGTCCTCTTTCCTTGTCCGTCATATTCATAGTGTTCATAAGATACAGAAATGCTTTGCGCATTACACTTTACATCATCATAAATTAACCGGCCCGGTTTTGCCGCGTCACATCTGAAAGAGGCCTTAGATTGTAGAATACAAAGGAAAGGCCCATTATAAAACGTTTTAACAAAAAGGCAATCAATCTGTCTCTTATGAACAGTTTAATATCGATTAATATTTATTTTGATACAAAGAGGTTCCTTAATAACCGATACATAATGTTTCTGTTACAGATGTGATTTTCAAAGAAATATTTATCAAAATCGCACAAAAGAGGATAGGAGAAAGTACTGGTAGTAGTATTTGAACCACTTTCTTTAAAATTGGCATGGACTGGAAAACAAAAGACGTTTGGGATTTGAAATGACTGGGGAGCGACTGTGGTCTGAGTGTGTTTGTACAATTATGGAGGACTGAGCAGCCTATTATTATAGTGTAATGCACAGTCTACATGAGACAATAACAAAAATGGTCAACATGATTGCACAGCCTTTCAAGAAATAAACTTATGGGCAATTTAATAGCCCCCACGCATCGCATACTGAAATGTGAGAACAGTAAAATGCCATATTACATAATCCAAACATAAATACTAATAGCAATGGGGTATTGAAATTGCCATGAATTATATTTCTCGAAAGCATTGCGATCAAGTGAGTCACTCTTATACACAATCGCACTCTGTCCAATAACAGCTACAAAATTAAAACTTCTCATTCGAAAATATACAGCGACATCGACTAAACAGTTACATAACAAACAAAAAAACAAACAAAACTGCAATAACATGAAGCCTGCGGCTTGAGGAGTACCACATAGAACTCACACAAATGGATAATGCTGTAAAAGGTGAAACACACGAATAGAGATTCTCATTTACAATTTGTTCATGTTTTTCACAATACACATCTCCATCATACAATTCTTCAAGACTGCTACCTTCATTAGTTGTGCATTGCTTTTTTCATACAATGACAACAAATAGCAAAACTAAGAACACACTTGCACAGGGGATTCTGTTGCCGTATTGTGGAAAAAGAGAGTAATAGTCATGCCAGCTAAGCAGTTATTGAATGAAACTAATGTCCCAATATTTTACTACTTGTATTTTATGCATACTGTAATTGAATCACAGAGCAGGTAAATCTTTATAAACCTGCATTTTTCTTGTATGAAGAGAAAAAAACAATTATATGTCAAGAATGTTCCTCACATTCTCCAATCAAAAACAAAAAACAAACAAAAACACAATATGCTAATTACACAAGCTGATAAGTACAAAGTAAATGTCAGTTACATACAATGAATGAATGCTTGTGAATACATCTAACATTCATCAGTTCACTATCTATGGTAAAAAAGAAATAACAATGAAAAAATACTTGATATATATTTGTTGATACCTACAATTATTAGTACTAGCAACTGAACGACTCATTCAGTGTTGCCAATTTATGCTCATTCTTCCCTCTCATATATCATAGATGTAACGCATACTACTTAGAATTGTCAAGAAAATATAAGAACTCATATTTTTTGTTATACATAATAATATTCCCCACCCCCTCTATTTCTAATACTGTAAAATTCCAGCAAGGAGGGCACTTTGCTCATCGTTCATCATGTCTTTCATACATCCTTGGTTTCAAGTAAAAGATGAGCAGTCATTTGAAAAAGAACAACATGGCAAGATAAATTAGTTCAAACTGGAACACTTGTATGCACGAATCAGATGTAAAATAGAGAGAAAATATTTCAACATAGAGGTTATACCAAAATGCTTGATTCTTGATGTTTTTATAACCCAGGCAGTAGACCTGGGGGTGTTTCACAAAGATTCTAAGTTGAACTTGACTCTAGGCTAGACGTAAATATTATAGAGAGCCATTTGCAGCCTCAAAATAAAATATATTCAAAAGCAAAAATTCCAAGTATTTTAGACTTTTCGTAAATTCCACATCAAGAACATGAAATCTCCCATGATAATAGAAAATATGAATGGTTTGAATCAACATTTTATGCCTTTTAAAATAAATTTTACAAAATGTTTTCAAGGATGCCAATGGCTTTCCATAATTTGTATGTCCAACTTAGAGATAAGTTCAACTTAGGATCTTTGTGAAACATCCCCCTGGGTTTGTTTGTATTGAGAATACAGTAATCGATTGGATCAACAAGGACCATTTAATAGGACCTTAAATACTTTACTTGGTATCTCACAGGATTAAAATGTTAACTCTTTTGTATCGATTAGTAGCATTCTATGAACAATTTGTTTCAATTCTAGATCTGAAATACAGTTTATCGTGCAGGTCAGCATTGCTTCTAAATCATAGACTACTGTTGGTTATTATTTCAGGTAATTACAGTCAAACCTGCTTTAGTGACCACCTGTCTACAAAGACCACCTGTCTACAAAGGCCACAACTGTTGTTTCCCTTGAAAATGGTTTCTCATTGAATCATGTAATAAAGTAACCTGTCTACAAAGACCACCTGTCTACAAAGGCCACTTTTTGTGTTTCCCTTGGGTGGTCGCTATAGACAGGTTTGACTGTATAAGATTTCAGTACGATAGAAATCAATCAGTTCAAGTGTAGAGCTACGCTAAACGCTTTCATAAATCAATGTATCCAAACACTATTGATGAGCGGTCTTGGGATACTTTGTGTCCACACTGACCTGCATCCACTGGTAAAGCTCATCTCTGTTGACTTAGAACCCGTCGCTATCGCTGTCAGGGTTACATTCTAGGTACCTGTATGGGTACTGTTGTAGGTGTTGTTATCTACGATGAAGCACCATTTCCTATCCTCGATGGTTTTGAGATACTCTACGGCTGTATTGAACTGCATCCACCAGGAGCGCTCTTCTCTGTTGCCTTAGAACCCGTCACTATCGCTGTCAGGGTCACACTCTAGGTACATGTGTAAGCACTGCTGTATGTGTTGTTCTCTACCTAAAAACACTATGTCCTATCCCCAATGGTTTTGAGATACTCTACGGCTGTATTGAACTGCATCCACCAGGAGCGCTCTCCTCTGCTGACTGAAGATCCATAGTTGTAGAGACATTTTCTTGGTAGAAGCGTTGTAGAAGGGATTGCCCTTTCAGGAGACGCGCTATTTCCTATCATCGACCGTGTTGAGAGGCACTGAACAACTTCCACCTGTAACACTCTTCCCCACTGCCAGACAACACTCTACTATCGCTGTAAGCATCATTCTCTCAAGTACAAGCACATCGGTACGGGTCATTCTTTATGTAGAAGCACTGCTGTAAAAGTCTTTCTCTAGGTAGAACCACTACTTCCTATCATCGATGGTTTTGGAATACTCTATGGCCGCACTGAACTGAATACACCAGTACCGCTCTTCTCCGCAGCCTGAAGACCCGTCGCTATCGCTGTAGGGATCGTTCTTTAGATAGAAGCTATTGACATAGAAGCACTGCTGTACAAGTCTTTCTCTAGGTACTAGAAGCACTATTTCCTATCATCAATGGTTTTGGAATACTCTACGGCCGCACTGAACTGCATCCACCAGTACCGCTCTTCTCCGCTGCCTGACGACCCGTCGCTATCGCTGTACGGATCGTTCTCTAGATAGAAGCTGTTGACGTACTGGATGGTAGAGAGCAGACTAGGGGGGTTGGCCTTGATCAGGACAAACATGAGCACTGGGACAAAGTCATCGGCACCAGGTGGCGCTGCGCCATCGGCCATGCTGAGAAGGTTCATGATGATCGTACAGCATCTCAATACACATTGCACTTTGTCTTTAGGAGTCTGAGGAAGAAAAAAACAAACAGAAAAGAATTAAAAAACTACTTTCTATCTATCTATCTATTTATCTATCTATTTATCGTTGACAAAGCCTTCCTCATAATATTTCCATTCTCTTCTGTCTCTAGCTATCATAATCCAAGCAGCCGTTCCCATGTATGATGTTAGGTCATCTCTCCATCTTCTCTTCTGCCTCCATCTTCCCTACTAATTCTTACTCTATATCCTTTTTGAAGAATGCGTATCCACTTTTGTACTTTACCAAAGGGCAGAAGCACATCATACTTCCACTGGAGGTGTCATGGTTAAGTGGTAGTGCATTGGAATTATAACTGGGAAGTCTCTGGTCCAAAATCAAGTTGATGTGCTAGTACCCTTTGGCATGGCATTAATCCTAAATTTCAAAGTCTTAAAGAACTTAAAGCCCTTGGTTCCCTCCATTGCTAACTTATCAATAAGCATCTACTTTCTTTCCTACTTTCTTTCTTGGCAGTCAGGTAAAACAATTTTTTCCCCCTCAACCAAGCCTCCCTTGAGTAAAAAAAAGAGAGAAAAAAAGAGGACTCGTGGGGGGGGGGGCGACATCGACTAAACAGTTACATAACAAACAAAAAAACAAACAAAACTGCAATAACATGAAGCCTGGGGCTTGAGGAGTACCACATAGAACTCACACAAATGGATAATGCTGTAAAAGGTGAAACACACGAATAGAGATTCTCATTTACAATTTGTTCATGTTTTTCACGATACACATCTCCATCATACAATTCTTCAAGACTGCTACCTTCATTTGTTGTGCATTGCTTTTTTCATACAATGACGACAAATAGNGGCCAGGGCGACTCCCTCCTGTACTTCTCTGGAATCTGCAGGGCCTTGTGCGATCCCGACACCACCCTGCTGAGCCTCTGGATGTGCTGGTGGAAGAGCTGGTCGCGGAGGATGTCCCCGTCACCATTGGGGTAGAGGGCTAGCTTGTAGATGCGGCTCATGATGGCTCGCTCCGTCGCCAGCTCTGCATCCTGCTTATGGGTCTCGCTGGCAGCTGGGTGGATGGGGGTAATGATAGTGTTGCTTGGTGATTTATTTGTTTAAATATTGGACAATTATTTATTGATCCAATAACTATTCATATTCAACATAAACATAATTGGATTTTGAAGTTTATTTATTCCACATTTACTTCTAAATTTACATTTCAATTGTTTATACAAGCGTATAAGAGTAGATTACACACAAACAAAAATTAAAGATTTCAAATCAAATCAAGTATAATGTACGGAAAATAGGTATGAAGTTTCGAAATATATAGATATGATGGGCAAGGTAAAACAATGTAAAATGTGGGGAGCCTAATACAAATATACAGACATTTATGTCCATGTAACAACAATAAATCAAAGAAGAAATCGAATGGATCTATAGTATATAGAATTTGTTACTGGTGATACTTTTTTTTCTTCATTTTTATTGTTATTATCATGGTAAAATTTACTGCCATTGTCAAGTTCACTGCCACTGTCAATATCATCGTCTTCCTCATCATTGTTATCACTGGAATTATCATATACAGTGAAACCTGTCTATATAGACCACCGCAGGGAGACAAGAAAAGTGGTCTTTACAGGCAGGTGGTCTTCATGTACAGGTTCCTTTAGTACATGTTTCAATGAGAAACCATTTTCAAGGGAAACAAAAAATGTGGTCCTTGTAGACAGGTGGTATTTCTATACAGGTGGTCGTTAAAGCAGGTTTGACTGTATATATATATTGCAAAACATGAACAGCATCACCAAACATCTTACAAAATGTGCTGAAACAACAGACTCTCACTGTGAGCTCTTGTGGGCCAATCAACTGCATCTCAGAATGATCATCATCACTAACATGTCATGATTACAATTTTCACTATCATTATCTTTTTTCGTCAGCATACCAGTAATAGTCATGGTCAGTAAGAGGGCCATTTTCATCAAAAATTTAATTGTCATAGAAATTGCTTGCATCAATTCAATTGATACAATTTTATCTAACCACATTTTTTTCCACACTGCTTATATTTAAAACATTACAATTATTTGATGCACTATGAGACCTTCAATTATTTTTTACTTCATTATAATTGATAGTACATGTACCAACACTTCAATTATTACTAAAGATTAATAGTTGTACTATCATCAAATCTGAATGTCAAACTCAAATTAAGCTACTCTCAGTAGAAAATGATTGTTTTTTCCTTTTTTAATTTTTTTCGAGACAAAGTATCCATACCTTGCCAGATTGGGTCTTGTTGGATCCAGTTATTGAGTGTAGACAGGTAATACTTGACTAGGTGAGTCTGTAACGATACACAAATAACCAGAAATAATATATAACATAAAATAGTTTGTGTTCCAACCAGACATGCCTTTGAACCAAACTCTCATTAAAGTGACTTGGTAACATTGCCTCAGATTCTGAAACAAAATCCTGGATTTAGCTCATGCTGCAATCATAATTATAAACCTTTAGGTCAGTCAGGAATCCCATGACTTTTACAAGCTGATCGCCTGTCTGATTACCAAGATATTTTTTATTGGAAATCGAAATTTCATTTTTTGTTTTCCTAACGGTTTTATAACACTACAGTCTACTGGGGAAAATGATTGACACCGGTCACCCAAAGATTTTTACTTTTCGGAGGCACTTTATGATCATTTTGGAACGCAATTTGTTTAGGGCTTCAATATTACATCATATCACAGACACTGATAACACGTAGGGCCATGCATCTCAGATTCAACATTGTTAAACGATGCCTTTAAGCATTGATCTGTATAAAAGCAAATCAAGGCAAGCATGCAGGTAGATCAGAACCTTGTCTCACAAACGTTTGAAATTGAGATCCAAATCGATCCCAACTTGACATCACTCAGAATTATGTACTTAACAGAGGAGTTGCATTTTACCATTGATTAACATCAATCTGAATCAACTGCAACTCTTTATAAGACATGCCCCACTGCCACATTTGTTTAAGAAGTATACATTAAAGCCTGTCTGCACTAAGCGGTGACCGTTGGTCCCCCATGATCATCTTTTTCTTATGTTAATTGAGAGTTGATTTGATGAGATAACCACCTGTCAGTTACCATGCAGGGAGGTCCAATCCCTTCTGGCCAAACTTGTGCAGATAGGCTTTAAGATCAACTATTTGAATGCCAGTTTGACAAGCCTATTGACTCTCAACTCACCTTTTCATCCGCAGCTGTAAGAGCTTTGAAGTCAGAAATGAACTTGATAATAGTCTGTTCCTGTCTCTCTAAGAAGAACCTCACACACACCATGGTGAAGAACTTATTCACCACCTCCTTGTCTCTGTAACAGAAAATATAATTAGGTTCAAGATCGTTAGCTTTATAAATTAATTTGTCATATATTATATATTTGAAAGGTGTTGTAACAATTCAAGCTCTATTTGCTTATGTTTTATCACTTTTTTTCTTCTTTTTTTCTTTCAAATGATTTTATTTCTCATGCAAGACATAATACAAGAATAATTTTATCACAACAAAAATGCAATGAAACGACAAATATATTTTGGAACTGTATAATAGTTGCAACTTGTCTATGATAAAACATCGTTATATTCTTCTTCATGTGAAATTAATTCAAATGGATTGTAAAATTGAAAATGATTTGTTATATTAAATTCTTTTTCATGTGATCTTAACTCCAATGAATTTTGAAATTGTGAACATGCATAAATGAATGAATAAATAAAATACAGTAAATTATTCATATCTTCATCTTGTCTTAGTATCAAACACAAAACACAGTATATGGTAGTTTAAATTACAATTCAATTCAATTCAATTAAAATTAAAATTTATTTTCTTCCCATCAATTGACAACATATTTGACATCTGTTCAAACAATACAATTTATACATGGGAATATAAATATAATTTAAGAACTTGCATTACAAGGAAGAAGGCGCGAATCCCAGTAAGCATAGCTTGTATTGGGTACGCCCGAATATACAAATACATATTAAATATACATTATAAATATAAGAAAGGAAGAAAGGGATAGGCAAGGAGGAGAAGAGGATAGAGAGCTTGGAGAAAGAGAAATGAAGAAGACTGTACCTTAGTAGCAGTGGAGTATATGGCATGCATAAATAACATAATGGCAAGATAAAGATGAAGGGTATAATGTGGAGATATTTGACTGCATTTTTATAGGACAATAGGATAATGCTGGATTCAACTATGGCAGGCCGTTCATGCCACTAGTTCCTCTAAAAATTCCTGACAATGGTTTCTCAAGGGATGTATACAATTCATGGTCAAAAATCTACAGAATTGACATTTTTTTAAAGCTCGTTATTAAAGGATAGATTATTATCTAAAGATCATAATTGAGAGAGCAACCAGTGGCATGAATGGCCTGCCATAGTTAAGTCCAACATAAAGTCGATCTTAATCTTTTTCATACATTCCCCAGGCTTACCTTTGAATTCTCTCTAATTGTCTCTCTAGATGAGCCTTAGACAGAGCCAAACCTTTCCTAGCCCTCACTAGGTATGCTATGTATGGTGACCTGGCCTCGTATTCCTCACGCAGTACTGCTAGTAACTTACGACATCTGAAAAGCAACAAAATATGACATGACTGAATTTCTCTGTTCCATCAATTGTTGTATTCTATTGTATCTGTTTTTAATGATATGAATTTCAAAGGATGATTTTACTTGGTGTAAATTCTTTTTTCTTCAGCCTTATGGCTGCTATTTTGATTTGTAATTCATCAGTAAACCAGACCAACTACACTTACAACTGCAAGATACGATATAGATTTATAAATGCTACTTTTGATGTTGTTATATGCTTTCTTAGCATTTGATGGAATATTATCAGCAAAATACATTATCAAAAAAAAATGTTGTTATGATGGAAGACCAGCACATGTTCTGGGTGCACTACTCTCTTCAGAAAAAGAAAGGGCCGGAGTCCAACTCATTATTCTAAAACAATGTGTATTTATCTTAAAATGCCATTATTCCAGACTCCTCCAATCATTACAAGAATCAACCTGACGTGAACCAACCCTCATCACAGAAACACATCAAATAACAGTTGACATCAACACTATGTCACAATATCAAAGATGCTCAAAAGTTTAATAAATAATACAAAAATTTATCCTCAATCAGCTCTGACTAGCTTCATCTACTTCATCAAAATACTGAATATCAACACCTACCCTTCATTATCAAAGTTGCCAACACATCTGAGGGTCTCTCTCAGCTGAGCTATCAGAGCTTTATCTTGAAGGTTCATCGCCTCGGCAAGCTGGACCTTCATGAAAGCCACCAGCTCGTTCTCTGGGTAACGTGACATCTCCTTGCCGTCCCCCATGTCACCCATGACCCCGCCCCCGCCCCTAGCTCGGCAGTGCGTGGAATAGTTTGACAGGGAGGAGAACGTGTGGAGGTCAGCCGAGCGAAGGACGATCCGTAGCTTGCGCTTGGCGTCGTTGAACGCGTAGGTGGATTCTAGGTTCTCGGAGTCGGCAGAGCTGCTGGGTTCGGTGCTGTTAGAGTCTGGTTTGTCGCCATGGCTACCGGAATCATCCTCATTGGATGAGTCTGCATTGGTCCCATCTGACAAAAAAACATAAAAAACATGTCATTTAATAGAGAAGCTAAATCCTTTTCTACATACATAAGGATGGCAATATAGGAGAATAAGTATAGCCAAATCGGATGTCCTTGTTTTGTCTTTACTTTTAATAGGTGATTTCACTTTTATTTAATGTGCATTTTTGAAAGATTTGGTCCAGACTTATCACACACTCTTTTAGAACAATTATGTAAGTATAGAACTAGACTAATAGTACTTGTATTTCTGAAGGTACAATGCATCAAGAATATTTTATATACTAAATAATATTTTGAAATAATCTAATACCAACGAGGTAGGATACCAAGAAGGAAAAGAGGGCTACAAAGTGTGTAAAATATGGAGAAACTAGATGGAATTGATGCCTCCTTTGTAGAGCAATTTTATAAACCAAAATGGAAGAAATTTTTCAAATTCAAGTTCGGTTGTAATCCATTAACAGGTTCTCAGAATATTGTGATTACAAGCTATTTCTCATATACATATTGACCCCAAGATTTAATCAGTTCATTGCCTCTGCAAGATACATACATATCCTGAGTTTCATGGTAATCTGTCCATCTGTTCTAATGATAATGTGATCACAAGCTATTTTTGCACACATAATGAGGCCCATGACCTTCGACCTTTGACCTTGTGACCCCAAAATCTACTCAATTCATTGGCTCTGCAAGTTACATACATGACCAAAGTTTGGTAGGAATCCATCAGTCGGTTCTTGAGATAACGCAATCACGAGAACAGGACGTACGGATGGACGGACAACCCGAAAACATAATGCCTCCGGCTACTTCGTAACGGAGGCATAACAAATTACCGGAAAAGGATAAAATCTTTTCACCATGACATCAATACCTTTGAATATCAATAGCAGTTCCCACATTCGATCTCTTTCCCTCTTTGTTTTTGTTTTTTGGCATTGTCCTGGTCAGGATGATGGACAGTGGATGCACAATTGCTTGTAAATAATGGAACAATACAATAGTTTATGATTGCAGGGCCCTTAGGGAGAACAGTATTAATACTGATGAGGCTGCCCTGGGTAAACAAGACATATTGTCATCATAATTATTATTATTATTATTTAAAACCTGTTATACTCCCTCCGTGCCTGTAGTTTAAAGCCCCACTGCACTACTTATAGCTACTTGCGCCTTCTATACAGCGAACAATGCCTAAGCGGTAACAAGTTTTAAATAATAATAATAATAATTATGATAATATGTCTTGTTTACCCAGGGTAGCCTCATCAGTATTAATACTGTCAGTGACCTTGCAAGGAGGTCTAATCCCTCCTGGCCAAACTAGTACAGATTGGCTTTAATGATGTGCACTTCAAAACCAACTCACCAGTTGCACTGTCCTCCGTGGCTTCTAAATGATCATTGGAGCGACCTTTGCCCAGGTCACGATACTTATTGAGTATATCCTCACTGCTTGTCTCCGGCACTGAGGCATCCTTCACGCCTTGTTCTGTAGAAACATTGAATAGTAGCAAAATGTTATGCACTCACAAGTGTATGGAATGAGTTTGCCTTATGTTAATTTTCTAAACTTTTAAATATTTACCAAGTTTGTTGATATTAAGTGAATTTTCATGACTTTGAAATTGATAATATTAGTCTAAGATAACAGGCCAAACATGCGAGCCGCCATCTTGGATTATGATGGAGGCACACATTTTTTTCCATTGTCATTAAAATCCAAGATGCCGGCTTGCATGTTTTGCCTCTTCTCTTAGACTAATATTATCAATTTCAAAGTCATGAAAAGGCAGTTAATATCGACTTTATATCTATAATCCCAGCTATGCATATTTCTTTAGTATTTAATAGCCCCAAATTTGACAAATTTTTGGCATTAAAAAAAAAAAAAAATGAACTGATACCTTTTGCCAATACTGGATCAAAGGTGCGAGGGCGTCGCTCCGATCTTTCGATCCGATCAAAGCCCCAACTTACAGGGTTACTTCCACTCCACTTACCTGTTTCAAATAAGTCTGGTACTAGGGCTGGGTTTGGAATGATCTGTATGTTGTCTGTTGAGCCTCTAGCGTCTTTAGCAGAAAGCTGTGGGTTGGTTTGTGATGACCAGCCCTGTTCCTCTCTGCCACCGCCAGACTTGTCCTTTTGAGACTTAGCACGTGCTAGGAGGTAGCAAAATAGGAAAGAAGACTTAAAGCCCATCTGCACTAGTGTAAAGGAGGGATTAGACCACCCTGCAAGGTCACTTGACAGGTGGTTATCTCATCAACTCAGCTCTCAATTAACATAAGAAAAAGAGGATCATGAGGGAACCAATGGTCACCGATTATGAATTGTTTGTTATATAGAGGGAGCGAGTAGCTATAAGTAGTACAGTGGGGCTTTAAAGGTAATGCACATTTTTGGAAAATTTTGAAAATTGGATGGATAGTAATTCTTTAAAATTTTGATATATTTGGTTGCCCCTGTGGATGCATTTTAAGCACAAGAAAATTTAGCCCCTAAAACACTTTTTCTTTCGGGAAATTGAGTAATAAAAATTTACCAAAGCTCCTGGTAAATTTCAAATATTTCAATTAGCGCCCAAGGCCATTCCATGGTAGCTGCGACCATCACAATCTCAGAATTATGCAGTTCCAATATATTATTTCTAAACAGGAATAGCAAATCGGTC
>BEXV01001447.1:11849-22137 GCA_003118195.1 Hemicentrotus pulcherrimus
GCCGGACTTTGCACGAAAAGTACCCCTTTACAGGACATTTTGGCAACACGCATGCGGTTATTCCAACCTCTGAGTGGGGAAGGGGGGAGGGGCGGGACAAATAATGAATAGTAACTTGATAAATGGATAAAGCAAAATATTATAGTAATCCTTACAAACATGTACAGTACAACGACTGCTCGGGTCACGTGTCTTCATAAAAAAAGGAGATATTATTGTACATCTCGAAAAACCTACTGCAGGCACTTACGTGTTCTTTGTGCATGTGACGCGCCTGCTGTCTTAGAGCCAAGACTAGTTAATAAAGTGTTCGCTATAGCAGACATCTTGACACATAGACATTGGTCTCCTGACTGTTATGTTTTGGGAGTTATTATGGCGGTTTTGGGATGTGTAATTCTTGACTTTGGTGGCGAATCAAATTGTCGTGGTTTTGTGTTGCTTATGATCCGTGACAGTGCTTAAAGATATATATTTTTTTTAAAACGTGCACACCCGTGCGTCCTTGTAGCAATAACTTTTTACGAAATTAGAAGGTGTGACAATGGCTGTAATAAAGCCTCTTCCAGGGGGAGGGAGAGACAGTTAATCCCACCCAAGAATGGTAATGTTAAACGTATCCTCAAACTTAAAATAGTTATTTAATCATTCCTTTAAAGCTTATCAGTACAAGATTACAGGAGGGATTAGACCGCCCTGCAAGGTCACTGGACAGGCGGTTATCTCATCAACTCAGCTTTCAGTTAACATAAGAAAAAGAGGATCATGGGGGACCAATGGTCACCGATTAGGCATTGTTTAATATAGAGAGGGCGCACGTAGCTACAAGTAGTGTTAGTGGGCCTTTAACACGTTGAATACAAACAGTAAAATGCAAATTTGTTCTTAAGAAACGTGCATAGCCTGAAATGAAAATGCATAGCAAATGTATTTCTTTATTGAAAACAATACATCTATTCAGTCATATTAAAGATTCAAGAAAAAGAAAAAACTAGGAAAGGAAACCTTAAACTAATAGACAATAATCTTTGACATGTTCTCTTTTATACGTAACAAAATTTTTTATCAAAACAAACGATATCACATATATTTTGTATTTGTTAAGAAGGAATTTTGCATAAACTTGAATAGCAAAATAACAATGCAAAGCACATACATACAAGTATACAAATAACGGCTAACATTTCAGTAATATTATACAAATTTTCGTTTTCCTTTTTCTTCAAGGGATGGAATTATTTATGGTGCATATTTTACCTCTTCATAAAAAAGGAACTTCTCTTTTAATTGAATTCATAATACTTTTAGTGGCAGAGAGTGGTAGTAGGAATTCTGCTTATTAACCTGCCTTTCTCTGCAAGACGCATGACGCACGCTGTATTGACTGAACGTGATACCGAGGATATGCAAAACTCATCCACATCCTCGCCAAACATGAAGGTTTCGAATTTCTTTCTTATAACTCGAAGTGACCCCATATGAAAGAGAAGATGTGATTTAAGCAATTTACTCCTCTGCATCTCCCCGTCTGCATCGTCAGTTTGCACCATTTTCCATTTAACAACAAATACTCGCCTCTAATCTCCTTGGTGAGACACACCAACATATCAACGCGCAGGTAGACAACCTGTGATTGTCTGCATGCGTGTGTGTGTGTGTGTGCGCGCGCGTGTGTGTGTGTGTGGGTTTTTTACTTTCTATGTATATATCCTGCGGTGTTATAGACATTGCTAGATGCTGTTGAAATGGCAGACTTTGAGCGTGGCACAGAGCAAGTGGTAGCCTGTTCACAAATGGCACACATGCTATCTGTTTTTGGTTCAGATGAAACTCGCCGATCTGCGCATCTCGACTTAAATTCTAAAAATAAGTCATGGTGACGACATAACCGACATTTAGATGACAAGGGAGCGCCGTCCGAGGCCGTGGGACAGGGGAAAAGCAAATGGAGAAAGAGTTTTTTTCACAATGGATTATGAAAGGTAGGCAAACATAAACTGTGTACGTGGATGAATACACAAAAATATGACACATTTACGCAAAAACACCGTTTCGCGATTTAATCAAATAAACCTTTTCCCTCTTCTACCTAAAAATAACATTTTATAATCATTTGAGAATATCATATTTTTCAAATTTATTGTTTCACCTTCAAAATAAGATGTCTTCTAAAATGATTTCGGAAAATTATATTTGGAAAAAATAATTTTCTCCATTCCCCCCGGGGTTAAGAAAGAACAATTTATTTTTCCTGTTGGTACTTATGCATGTCCTTTCATATCGAACGAATTCAAGACAAGACCCTAATTCTTATTCTAAGCATCGCCATAACACCCACAAACTGTAAGGCTTCTTTTTGCGTGAGTGAATAAATGTTTATATAAACTGTTAAATTAATCAAACTTAATTTTGCCATAAAGTTAAACCATCTTTGAAGACAAATTGTGTCGGCGTATACTCGACATTATAATTGCAATAACAATGAGACCATGGTCTAAATTCAATGTCATAAATATATTATCTAACATTAAAGAGAAGGTTGAGTTCTGGGAAGAGGTGAAAAATAATTCNTATGCTAGATGATCAACCTTTTCTGGTCGACTCCACACCGTTTCTTTCACAATGCAATCGCATGACCAGAACTCAACTTCATCTTTAACTATAGTCGTGTAATTAATCATGTTTTAATTTGTCTAGGATTACAAAAATAAAATAATTATCAAGGTGATACAGAAAATAAGAAGACATGTGTTTTTACACGAGTATGAATGACTGTAATTTCATCGATATCCAAAGAGGTTTATACAAAATAAATTCCATACCATCATTGTCGCAAAAAGATGATCTTGGTTCACATAAACCCTTTAATCGATCTTGATATTCAAAAAAAAAAAGAGTAAGTATTACCTTCACAGACAAACACTTAATCGTGTTTTGTTTGTTTTTTTATAAGTGATTATCGTTATAGTTATTTCGTTTATTGTATAAGTCTTGTTTGTTGTTTGTGTGAAGTAGTCCACTATCAGTTGCAAAAAAAAAAAGAATCATTTCGAGAAGAAGAAAAATGATGAAAAGATAAGATGAAGGCCAAGGAGTATTTATTTCCTCCTTCATCATATTGTAAGCAGGTTTTATTTGTAAAAGAAAGCTGTCTTAGATAAAGAGATAGGATGATAGTTTATTATTTTCAAAATAATTGTGGCATCGTGGCGACGACTGATTCTATGGCAAGGTCAGGCAGGGCACACCTGATGACTTATTGATAAAGGTCCTTCGGGAAATAACGCGCATTTTGGATTCTGCAGGTGTTCCACATTTAGGATTCCTGTCAGTTTCTTCTCCCGTAAGCCAGGATATCGAAAGCTATCTCTGTAGGTCAACCTTGTATCATCTAAATGCACAAAGGCTAAGCCTTCAAAGTTATAAGAGGTTTAAAGAATTACGTGGATTTATGACGGGCATTCAATGAGACAATTTAATGAGGTCAAATGGGGTCACATACCACGTAGATTCCTGCAAAATACAATCCCTTGTTTTTCTGGAATACCTCCTATAAACTGAATTTAAAAATCTGTAGTTAAATAACAATTTATAATGGCCCCTAAGAGACAGACTATGAGGTGTAAGATTGTTTATTCTTAGATTTCGATCAAATACGATCCTTCATTTTCGTAACAAAATGAAAGCTTTTTTTGTAGGTAAACCATGTAAAACATGAAGTGCAAAATCTAAAATCTGCCTCGAGGAAAATAACGTGTATTCCTTATCAGCGCCCCTTCTGAGACAGGTATATGGAGTATAATATTAAGCTACATGTGAAGTCGTTTCATAAATCCAAGTCAAACACAATGTTTCATGACTTGTTCGAAAGCTCGAAAATGTTTTTTATGTAGTGTATGATGTTAACCAAAAATGTTTTAAAAAATCATAAAGTTTATTTGGGAAATATTGTACAGAAGACTTATATAAGAAAAAGAGTATTTCAAATGTAAAGCGTTTTTTTTTTTTTTTTTAGATTCCTGTTTAATTTTGTATATAATGATTTGTTTGTTTGTTTTTTGTTCTAGACGTGCAATGTCACATCTTTGTACCTCAAAATCTCCCAAATATTTTACATAGGTTAATCTTGTTCCTTCCAAAAGTAGAAAGTGTATAACAAAGAATTAGGCCTAAGCCTTTTAATTTAGGGAAACAGATATCCATGCTTATCGTGAACTAGACAACAACAACAAAAAAATAAGAAAATAAACTGAATTTAAGCTCAAAAGACTTGTTTAGAGGAAAACCTTGCCACTTGCAAATGCATAAATTGCCCAATTGAAATTTTCAAAAATGCCCTGAGGGAACAATCAGTATTTTTAAAGGTCCTTTTATAATGAAAGATTTAGAGGTAGCAAAATATTACAGCTGTATGCTCTTAGCGTTATCAGAAAACGCTGTCAACATATAATGATTCATTCTTTAGCGCGCAATATGATATCCTCGTGGGTGTTTAGAAGCTTTGGTTGTATTCCATATTTAGTATTTGACATTTGAAGATTAAATGAATGTACTCCAAAATATAATCCCGTGTAAATTAAATAACAAACAACTGGTCAGTCATTTTTCAGATTAACTGTCATGTATAAAAACATTTACGTTTTTTAGAATAAGGTAACTATACAAAAAAATAGAATTAAGCTGATAAATAAATCATCTCATATAAATAGATGCGGCTAAGTCAGATGACTCAAAACGGAAAAAGTAGATGTTTGTATATTACACGTAATAGAGACAACATGATGAAGAACAGCCTTGCAAGCACTAAGATAATAACAATTATTTATTAAAATATTTGCATGTATAGTTGACAACGCACAATACAAAAAACACATGCACATAAAAGCAGACATGGACGGAGGTGAGAATTTAAGATGGTTTAAATCTTAGTACCGTCGACCATTTAGACCCCCAAAAGCAACAACAACAACAACAACAAAAATATAAACACAATGTGTTTTATAAAAGGATTATATCGTTGCACAGCAGCTATCACATTCTGTTTGCGAAGACTCGAAATAGATGATTTAGTGTGTATATTCATAATATTATCAAGGCTTATAGATACTGTTTTAGGGATGTTCAAAATAAATAAATTAGACTTTAGCCCCCCCCCCCACCTTCTTCCCCCAATTGTTAGTAACAAATAGGTACATAGGTGAAGAAAAAAACAATTGATGTTGAAAAGATAACTATTTCAATAAGTACATAATAATGAAATTATAAATCAACTAATGAATAAATACTTCAAAAAATTCTTTAAAAATGGAGTTAATAAATATATTATTTACTTTATGAAAATTAAGATATGCATATAAGTAAACAGTAAGAAAGATAAATAGGTAAATAAAGAAGTAACATTTCATGCGATTAATTCTGTATATCTATGGAAAAGTCCGTAGCCTTGTGTTGTTTTGCTGTCACCATGTTAAGATTGAATTGCATTCCCAAAACTGGTTTCAGTCGGTTTCAATCGGTTGCTAAATTGTTATGCCAACAACAATTGCATCATAACAACCTTTACAACAAAACAAGACAAGAAAGAAGAATATAAAAAAAAAGTAAATTGTTGCTTCAGGGCAAGGATATTCTCAGTTATCTGTTACCCCTGACTTTTGCTGGAGATGAAATCAATACCATGTTTTGCCCAACATGACAAAATTTTCGTGCGGGATCGACTCCTCGCCGTGGGGCGGAGATTGTCAATTTTACGGTAATGAATAGACAATTTGGAAGTGAACAAAAGCAGTGCTAGCATCCTCGGCTCCTCTCATCACTAACGGGAGATGGGGCAAGCCATCCCACTCCCTCCTACCCAGATACTTCGCGGAACTCATGTCAGAAATCTCGCCATTTTCATTTGTTACTTTCATTATTGTTCTCTATTTGGGTTTTAATCATTGGATTCCAAGACTAACGTTGTATACCTTCGGGCGAATTGTAGCAAAAATAATCATTTGATTCCAATACTAAAGTCGTATACCCTTTGGGCGAATTGTAGCAAAAATAACTTCGAATATACAAATCAGATTTTGTCTGTAAACTTCTAAAGTATGTTTGTACCCTACATTTCTTCTTTTTTCCCCTTGTTTACCAATCACTTGACTGTGATTGCTTTTTTAACCTTGGAGCGAATTTTATCATATTTGGTTATTCTTCGTTTTGCTACCTGACTTCTAATTTGCAATAGGACAACCAAAGTAAGGCATTTAAAAGCAGAATTGGTTAAAAACTCGCCGCTCGGCCGCCGAGCAGGCTACTTTTGGGTAATGTGACCATAGCATTACTACTCTCTTTGTCCCCTATATACAAATGTGAGGATCGATTGAAAGTTGCTTGTGTTTTGATACACTACAGCAGCACTTAATTCTATTTCCGACTTATCAGAACATGTTGGCATTTAGTCAATATCAGTATGTGTCATTGTTGCCGTATTACGTGTTGCAATGTGTAAATTTCCTGTGAGACTGACGAAAAAAAAAATATATACAATGTTGTCCGAATTGTGTTCTTATTCGTAAATACTATTTGTTTATCCATACCATATCATTAAGATAAAGATGACAAAAATGATGGTCCTATATCTCAACAATTCAACGTAAGTTCGAGGAATATAACGAAGGGAAAAGAAAATAAGTATAGAGGTCTTATATTGAAAGGATTTTTTTTTTTCGGTTTCGTTTTTTTTTTCTTCTTTTTTTTTCTTCTTGTTATCCTTCTTCTTTTTCTACTTATTCATCTTCTTCTTTTTTCCCTTCTTCTTTTTTCAATGAGTGCTTGAGTCCTCATCTTATTTTTTCTTTGTTTTGTATTTGAATGTTATTTGTTTAGTTTTTTCCACATCGTGTATGCTGGAACCTCCCATATTAAACAGCCTTAAAGGTGATACAAAGTTTTGGGAAATTTTGAACATTTGGTGGATAATGATTCTTTACAATTTTGATATATTTGGATGCCCCTGTGGATGTATAATGAGCACTAAAAAAATTAGCCCCTAAAACACTTCTGCTTTCGAGAAAAAATGAAAATAAAAATTTATCGGTACTCCCGATAAATTTTGATAAATTTCAAATAGCGCATACGGCCGTACGATGGTAGCGACCCTGAAAATTTCAGAATATGTAGTTGTGATATAAACCTACCAAACGGGAATAGCTTATCGGTCATAATTAGTCAAGAAACATTGTTTTATAGCTTAATTAATATTTTGACCTTGAGAGGGCGCTATACAACATAAAGAGTTTGTTATTAATAATTTCATAACTTCACACTCGATTTCAACCGCGACAGCGATCACTGCATATTGTAGGATCGCATATGCTTCCAATATGTTCATTTGAACCAAATTCATGACCCCATACCAAAACTTTGCAATACCTTTAAGAAGAGGTCCAATGAAAAGGAAAAGTGTTGTATAAGGCATGGGAATGTCTTTAAAGAAAAACAAATCGCATTCACGAGTGAAAGGAGAAGACAACCGTTCCTCCAGATTATCGTTATCTTTAATCTGAAAAAATAAGTTGCAAATTTACCGATCTAATCAGGAATTGCAAAATATGTCAGAGTGGACTTGAACTGCTCCGCTACCAAAAATAGATAGCTGCTGCTGCGCTGTTTGAAGAATGCTGTTGAATGATGGAATACCTACATCCCTCGATCGTTTGATCTTGTCTTTCTTCTCTACCCCATCCTCAGATCTTCCCCTCGAGTCAAATCTCGAGTAAAACATCACGCACACGGCTACAGCAGATGACGTAAAGACAGGGTCCAATGTTGTGCTCGAATTTCTATTGAACCATAATGAATTAATCCCCCGGGAGAAATGTACATCCAGGGCTGTTCGTAACGAATGCGTGAAATGCAGGGAAACACACCCTGAAGGACGGTGTTAGCCTCGAAAATGGCGCCAATTCGGTTATTCCCCGCGCTTTAAAATGTGGCTAGAAAGCAAGTATAAATAAATTTAGGGTGATATGTGGGCGATTATAATCTTATGGCACATTTTTATATACAATTGCAAAATCGGTGCCAGTGACTGAATGTAAAAATGTAAAAAGAAAGCAGAAAATTTATAAAATTAGACTTGTAAAAGTATTAATAAAGAAGGACAAAAATATTGGAAGTTACAAATTTTAAAAGTTGTAATCATTATTGGTAGGTCTATGTGTTTTTCAAATTGGATGGATCGAGAATCACTCAGTCTGTCATAACTTTCCCATTTATTCGAACACATAAAATAATCAAACTTTCAATTGTTCAAAAATGTTTAACTCAGGAGGGTCTTTTCTCTTTGGGGAGCCATGGCAATATGCTATTCATAATACCTACTGAGTATTGCTCAAAGGGAATAAATGATCCGCAATTAACTCATAATCCATTGAATGAAATGCAAGTTTGAAATTCGCATACACTTAGGTATACACTTAGATATGTTTAAAACATTAAAGACTTTCTTATTATTGGTCCAAATTAATTCAAATTTTGCCATTCTGTTTTTCTTAATTTCCTGAATCCATATGGATGAACTTATAGCACGGGTTGGGCTGCCCTTCAATGACTACCATGTGTGCAAACGTATCAATTATTACATTTTTTTTTTTTCATATTAGACTACAAAACCCATTTATATTAAATCTTTCTTTTACTCCTAATTTTGACTAATATACAATACAAGAATTTACACTTTAAACAACTAGTAATCAACGGAACGCATTTACGTAACCACCAAATCCAGAACTTTATCAAATTAAAAAATTCCGTAATTATGCAAATAACATGAAACAATTCAAATTCTTCAGTCCATTCAAGATCCTGCTGACAATCTTAAAGATACACTTGAGTACTGGTTGAAAAAAAAAGAAAATGAAATCTCACAGAATGAAAGATTACAAATAGATGTCATTTACTAAACAATTTTGGAAGAAATTTGTTCTTTCACAATGCAATCGAAAGACCAGAACTGAACGTTATCTTTGATGATACCAGGTGGCCTATAGGTTTAGCGATAGCTTTAAGCTAATCTTGTGCTCTGGTATGGGAATCGTATTTTGAGTGAAAACTGCTAGATTGATTCTGGATTTTTAATCCTCCAGTAGATTTTTTTTTTTTTTTTTACCAGTGAGAATAACTGGGCATCATCTTCGATAAAAGCCACAATTCCCCTTTGCACATACAGAGCCACATAGTGACATGATTTAATAAGCACTTGGTGTCTGGCCTACGTACCAGGAATTCTTTTTTTTTTTTTTGCTGATTACTTAGCCCCCTATACATTTTCTACCAACATTGTTTGGGACATGACTATCATAATCTTGGACATTCAGTTTAAGTTTCGTTGGATTTTGTGAAAAATTTGTTTTGTATATTTACCGGAACTCATGTTTACCACCTTAGCATCAGTTTTAGCCATCCTAAGCATGCTAACTTTAAGTCTGAAGCACATGGTCATGCCAATTTGAAAGCGATAACACCTTTCAGGCACAAACATGTTATACAATAATTTGTGTCCATCTGTAGCTTTGAAAGTCTGAGAAATAAAGAATAACGTAGTCGGAAAAGACTATATTTAAGAGTACCTATGCTCTATGGACTTCATGATGACGACATGTTCAGGTAAGAGGCTAAATGCCTCGCTGAGCCAAAACCATCATATTATCAAAACCGTTACTTTTACCCCTACGCAAATTTGGCGTTATCTCCACAACCCATCATTTTATCTATGTAGACCACTATAAATAGAAACCAAGTGCAGTAGTATTTTGGCCGTGTTCGCAAGTGTGTATGTGTTCTTTTTTTTTGTGTGTATGTGTGTGTTTGCGTGCGTGTGGGTGTGTGAGTGAGCACGCGCGGTTGTTCCTAAGAATCCCTAACAGTACTAACGACAACATGCATGTTGTGTAAGAAAACTTTTGAAATATAGGACAGTTGCCCTCATGGGATAATGTCATTTTTGAAACAAAAATAAAACACGACTAAAGACTAAAGAAGCGAGGTGGGCGAGACAAAATATACTCCTTAAGCCCTGAGGAATATGAAAATAACATAAAGTGTTTTATTTGTATAGAGGGAACAGGTATATAGGTGAATTTATTTAAGAGTTCCAAAAATACTGACAGAGAATGGAGCAAAAATTGTTCATGACTAAATTGATACTGATCATAACGGTGATAGTTACTCAAAATGTTAAATGTTGACGGCCTTGATTACACGGAAAAGCTGAAATGTGCAATTTACGTTGGGGGGGGGGGGG
>BEXV01001447.1:22237-32282 GCA_003118195.1 Hemicentrotus pulcherrimus
TGGGGGGGGGGGGGATAATGCGATAATTTTGAAATACAGATGATAACTTAAAATCAAGTATATTAGTACAAATAATGTTTATATGGAAACGAGCAATTTAGATTCGAAAAGTAATAGTGCAATTATCATCATCCTGATGCACTGTCTGTTAAAGTTTGTAATTGTATTCTTTTTCTTTTTGCCGGGCAGCACTTTAAACCATTAGTTAAACGTTTTTTTTATTATGCCCATGTATTATTTTTATTTGTATCATCATTATCATTATCACTGATTGTTTATGATATTCTGTGATAAGTCTTTAGTAACAAGACTAGACAGGAACATTTATTCATCATTGGTAGTGGCAAGCTGAAAATCTAAAAACGACAAAAGCAAGGTTGTAGGAGGACAGAAAATATGCGTAGGATTATTTAATCTGAAAACTTTTAGCCGACATGTTAATTAGTTAAATACTGAAGATTTGATTAATTCAGTATTGCTTGATATAAAACATTTCATCAGATTACCTGGAAAGAAAACAAAATCATAATCTAAATATATTCAAACCCACGCGTTGAGATGACCAAACATGTCCCTCTCAACCCACGCAAATCGTCCTGCCAGTGAGAATGAAATAATACGCTAAGAACTATTTATGGACATTCGGCAAGAAATGGAAACATAATACTGGACAAACAGGCGTACAATTACATGGTAGTTATCCGTTGCATAGTCTTAGAAGGAGGAGAAACATTTATAATCGCTGTAGTATCAAATGGAGTGTAGAAGGTTTAACAATGATACTCTTGGGGAATACTGCATGAACCTGTTAAGCCCAGGGGCTCAGGCAAATTCCAATTTCTAGTTTACCTTGAATCCCTGCAGCATAATGATTAGACATTGATTATGGAAAACAAACATAAAAACTGAGGTCATTTGAAATGAGGTTTCATCATTTCATATTTAATGTATAAGCTGGTTGTTTAGTCCACTTCCAATACGCAATTTCTTCATAGGCGTTTTTTCTTTTTATTGACTAGGATTATGGGAGATTAACGAAGGGATATCGGTACCTGCTTTGTATGGCAGAAAAAGACTGAAACTTAATCTCTTGTTATGACGATGGAAATTCTTATCGGGTGAAAATGGCTTGATATACGTTTGTGGTTTGATATTATGCAGTTGATAGAGACATGACAGGAGACTCGACAACCCAAGGGACTGATTACAATTAATGAGGATAATGAAAGTCGTAGTAGTAGTAGTAGTAGTTAGGGGTGTTATTTGGATCTGCCATGACCGAATTAATACCCAAATCCCAATTGTTTTATTCAAACATCACGCAGGCAACTTTGGCGCAACTCGATGTTTGCACTCTCGCAAACAATGTCTCCTGTTCATCCAAGCGTTAACACATACCACACAAAATCGGTACCAAATGATTTGAAATAAAACACTCTTTCATAACACATATAGGAGTTCAATGTTCATCGGTGATTTTTAAAAAAATAATTAGCAATTATCTAGGTGTAAACTTTAGTAGTAGTAGTAGTTGCAGCAGTAGTAGTAGTAGTAGTAGAAGTGTAGTAATAATAATAATAGCAGTAGTGGTAGTAGTAGTATAGGTGTAGTAATAGCAGTAGTAGTAGTAGTAGTAGTAGTAGTAGTAGTAGGAGTAGTAGGAAACATAAAATTAAAAAGAAATAATGGCAATAGTAATGATAATATCTGTGCTTTACTGATATAACATATTATTTTGAGCCACTTTATCGTTGGGAGGAACTTGTTTTTTAACCTACTCTATGCTGTCATCAGTCAAGTTTTTTCCCGATCGATTTGTAATATCAAACCAAAACATCCTTACCTCTATTTTTTAAAGAAGGGTCGTGGAGGGCACCATGGTATGGTGTATCACGTTCTGTTTATCGACGACGACTTCTACTTCAGCGTCTCTGCTTCCACATCGATTGCGGCTGCGACTTCTAACTTGGTACCCTAGAGGTTACAGAATTCCAGGTCATTTCATTACGCATGTTGCAATGAAAAGGGTAGCGAAATAAACATATCAAACACGAAATATTCAAGAGATTATTGCACGTAATTCATATCCCCTTAAGATAATTGTTTTAATATTAAATTTTTCAAATAACATCATAATAAAAACGTTTGCTCTCATTTTATGGGTTCATTTATGACCATGTTTTCTTTCCTCGTTACAGTGATTTCATATTAAAATGTTACAGTTTTTCATACTGCAACATTAAAGGAATGTAATGTAACATTTTGGAGGCTTGTTAATTTAAAGGCGCATTGTTATTATTCCATAATGAATCCTATTCATGATATTTCACGATTGTTTGAGTCTCTCGCAGCCAGAAAATCTAGTGACTTCACTCTTTGCTGTCTGATTTCCATTGCCTCAAAGAGTTAGAAAATATCTCATGAAAAAGAAGACAACTGGAGAACCATTAAAAGGTAACCACGTGCAAATGCATTGAACTCCAACGAACGAAAACTCATAGAGAAATGGTATATTCGTGTGAAAAAGATTATTGTTCGGATGGATGTCGATCCCGAGGGAGCTCAAGGAAGGGGAGAGGGAATTTCCCTCAATGATCTTGAAGCGAGTGTGTATACCATGCAATGTTCTTTCCAACCTACGTTTGCCCATCAGCCCCACCCCACCCTCGCCCCTTATTCTGCAAGTTGCATGACATTAATGTTCCGCAGAGCTTCCTATAAAAGCTGGCTAAACTATTGGTATAGAATTGCATCGACTAGGTATTTAAGCGGCCTAAAGCCATTAATGTAATGATCTAATCACAATATGTACCAGGATTTCCAATCTTGCATATTAAACCCCAATTAACTATCTCGCAACCAGAATTATGCACACTCATAATAACTTCAACCTTTAGCATGAGTATGCAATATTTTTGAATTGGTTTAGAGAGTAAGAGTTCTGTTATTGTTAAGGTAAAGGCGTCACCAACCCTAACCAAAACGTTTAAATGAACATTTTTAATACCGACCGTGTGGTTGCAATGTGGTGTGAATACGAGAGTGTTATCTTTACTGCAAGTTGAAGAAAGGCGGCCACGAGCCACAAGCTCTTAAACAAATTCCACTTCTTCCCACACTCTCTAGCAAATCTTTCCTTATCAAATACATGTATGTGCAATGCACTTTCATGAAAAGAGGACAAGTTTTGTAGCTCCAATGAACCACTTTTTCATTCTAAAATTTGATTGAAAGACAAGAAGAAAACTATTAGTTTGAGTTGCTATGAATCCCAGCAATGGTTGTTAAAACATTTACCTGAGCACTGCTGAACAAATTTTACATTCCATAATCAAATTCAAACTCAATTTTAGATCATAATTGACGTTGTTTACGCAGTCTTCCATCTTCGTCGTTCATGGTATGACGTCAACATTCTCCGATTTAGACAAGCAGACATGCAGCCAAGTGAAGGCACACGTGCCTCTGCTGTCATGCCACACCTTATCGTCGCGTGCCGTGCGGCGCCGGAGGGGCAACTGTTACCCTACCGGCGCGGATCAATCAAACAAATGAAGCACATTGGAACAAAACGTGCACGCAAACAGCCTTGCCTGCGGGACAACTCAGCGACCAAACTTCCAGACAGTGGCGGCAATAAAATGAGTATGGGGCAGTGGCCAGGCGCGGATCCAGGATTTCTTAGGGGAGGGGGCCCAACTTAGGGGGGGGGGGGGGNTTTTGCATCCTTTTTTTTTTCTCATTTTTTTAATATTATCACTATCATTCTTACTGTTTGCCCTTTTGTTATTACTTCTACTTCTATCATCACCAACACCATGAGCATTATTTCCCCTTCACTGGTTGTTGGTATGTGCAATCTAATAAATCTCATTTTTAGGCAAATGTGCATCATTCGAGCGTGAATGTCGATTAATTAAATTGATAGTCGAGTTATACATGAAGGTATCCAATTTTGAAGAAATTCAGCGGGTTGTTGGAAAATATACCTCTTAACATCTTTATTAAAAAATGTATATTTCATCCTTATTCCCAATATGGTGCATTGCCCTCCATTGTTTCGTACGGGTTATCTGTAAACATTGGTCCTACTCGCCCTCACCGTCGTTCGCAATGTAGTCAGATGTTCTCGCCCGTGACTACACCAAAATGTATTTGCTTCTGTAAAAGATGATGTTACCTTGGCTTCTTTCTAGTTATGCGATTGCACTCTATTGAGCTAACACCAATTCTCAGGAAACAGTCGGAAAGGGTTATTTAATTAGCACATGAATCCTGTCACTGGTTTTGGAATCATCCAAATTATTAAGAAATTCAATAATTGACCCGATCTTGCTAAAGGTTATATGCACTATACACGAAAGTTCGTACCTGGCATTGGACAAACATGTGGGTTAATGATTTAGTCCAAACATTTCAGCTGTTTCTTAAAGAGAATGTTGAGTTCTGGGAGAGGGTAAAAAAATAATTTGTGAGCGTTATCATTATTATAATGCAAGGGTGGAAGAACTTCAGATTAAACATGTTCCCTAAAAAGCATATATGGCTCTTTAAATGCCTTCATATTCTAAATATGACATGAAACATCGAAAAATCGGGGGTAGGTTTTTTTCGCCATGTGCTCGTGTAGTCCCATATACATCATTCTGTGTACAGTGCTTGTAACTTTGCCAAGATTTGCCTTACGGCCAAATTCATTATCATTTTGATGAATCTAGAACCTTGCAAATACACACCAATACTTAAATACTAGATGATCAACCTTTTCTGATAGATTCCACACCGTTTCTTTCACAATGCAATCGCATGACCAGAACTCAACTTCATCTCTAATCATAATTGGAATGCATTTGAAGAGCATACGTTTCTGGAAGACAATTTTCTCTAAAGGATACTATCTCTCAATTTCACCAAAAAGAATGGTTTTAACCTTTCCCTGAACCCTAATTTTTCCTTAAAACACAGGGCCTGTTAATACTCCATACAATATTCTACCGATATTAAAAGCATTGTAAACATTCGAAGTACAAGCATGCAGTGGACGATAAGTTTACAGTTTTCCTTGAAAACCAAGGCCATTCACGGGGAAATCTGTGAAATGTGCAAACAAGACATCTTTTTGGCGGGTGTGTATCACTACACAAGGTGGTTGTGACTAAGGCAATATTCACGCTTCTGCACCCACTTTCAAACACTTAGATCATTTCCATATCCAGTGGCGGCTCTGGGATTTTGAGAGGGGTGCGAATGCTGGGGGAGGGAGAGTGGCAAGCTAAGTGCAAGGAATTTCGTTTTTTTTTTTTTTGTTTGGTTGTTCATTTGTTTAAAACAGACGCCAATCATTTCACATGCCCTGCAAATATACCTAAGAGAGAAGATGCGAAGAGACGATGGTAATCTCGCTTCTGAAAAAAGAAAAAAACTTAGGTGGAAGGGACAAAAGCCCCTATCGCCCTGATGCCCGCCACTAGTCTAGTCAAAATCGCGTGTCTATTCTCTTCCCTTGTATACATTTATCGTGGCTATGTGGCTCTGCCTGACCATCGAAATTTGAAAATTACTTTATTCTTGAATGCAAAAAGCAACGTTCATACTAGATGTATCGTTTTATCACAATCCTTGTCAAATTTTTGATTTAATTCTAGGTCGCGTTTACAACGTTTAGTCAGCCGATAAAAAGCCAAATCTGCTGGAATCGATGATTATTTGGAATTATGTTATGGCCGTATTCAAAGAATCCAAGATTGTTCTTCATTTTCAATAGATGTGTCATGCCCCCTCCCCCTTACAAGAGAAACCTGACTAAATTAATTCAGGGGCTGTAGCATGACTGGAAAAGAACGCTAAGACATATAAATCCTTTGACGAAGTGCTTTCACCCATTTCATCTTTGTTTCTTGTAAAAATGCAGTCGTTGACGAAGTAGCATTGTTCCAGAGGAGCGCTATTCCACCCTAAGTCCCACATTTAAAACAACCTGTATGCCTCTCAAAGATTTTAATCTTTAACACGTACCGTAAACTTTACGCTGTCATGGCATTGCACTTTTCGACACGTATGTGTGCACGTGATACCACCAAAGCAATAATAGTCAGTCCATCTTTTCAAAGAGACATGCCTGTTTTATTTTAAAGATCTAGTTGTCGTAACGAAAACAAGCAGGAATTGTTTATGTTCTTATATCCATCCATTTGTATCGACATATTGAATGTGGCAAATTATTTGTTTTTTTTTCACCTATGATTGATAAGGATTTTAGTGTAAATGTGTAAGTTGTAGTCCAAATTGAAGCGATTGGCCTTGTCCATCACTACAAATATACACATATGAGCAGCATGCTGCATATACACACACACAAACACTGATCGCACGTGGAAGTTAGATCCCGACCAGCGTGTACATTTAATATATATATAATATATACATATATATATATAATATATATATATATATATACATTATTTGCTTAGTTTGCCTCTGTAGTAGGAGAAGGTAAAAAACACATACACAACACAGCAGCTTAGAATATATGGATATTTCTCCACTATGAAGAATTCTGACGAAATGTCTTCACGAAAAATCTGCACATTATAGCCTTTGCCAATACTACGCACATGACTTTAAGCTGTCTTCGAAAACAAAATTGCGTTGTCGACGTAAAGACTAAACGACACAGCTGGAAATTATCTCTGCCAAACCAGTTCAGCTGCTCCTTAGAGACGGAACAAACGACAAATGATGCACTCGCATGAGCGTCCCTCAGGGCACAGTCTTAGCACCACTCACGCCATGACTGGAAGTGCATTTGCCGTGATTCCGCGAACTTGCACATTGTTTCTACCCTGCTTTACGTAGGGAATTGGTTTAATGGAGAGAGTGAGAGGAGATCTATGTACTCGTTTATGTAACATGCGTAATAAAAAATATGATTTTAAAAAATTCTGAGAAAGGAACACTTTTAGAATGATTTAGGGCAACGTGCTCCTGGGAATGAGGACTTAAAAGCAGAAAGTGTTTGGCACTTTTGGCACTTCGTTCTATAAAAAATTTTCTTTACGGGTTTAACGGTCGAGGGAATAAACATATTGCATACAGTGAGCAAGCGATCAGATGAACAAGTACTTAAGGAAAAAACAAAGAAAAAAAAACATCCATAAAATTTCATGTAAAACGAACGATAATTTGTATCATCAATGAAACTTGTAAATCGTATTTGAATATACACAATATTTGTTAAGTTGGTGTTCTACATATTTTTAATGTCTTTACCATGCAATGTTTATGTACTTATTACTCTGTAAAGTGAACAATTTCAGCTTTTAGCTGCATGTCCGATGATTCTTTTCTCAATAAACCAATACAATACAATACAGAATACAAAAATATAAAACAACAAGATAAAAAATAAATCGCTCCCAAAACTAATTCCTAATAACACATCGTCTGAATTTTACGTGACAATTATGAAAAAGATGAAAATAAAGGTATTCGAATGGAACTGCAGGGGACCACGATAAATACTTAAACAAATCCATGAGAAATTATGAATAAGAAAATATCGATAATTTGGGGCACGAGCCTCTTCTTTGCTGGCACTGAAATGGGGTTCCCACTTCGTAGCCGTTTCAAGATTTATACATTTCTTGGAGTCATCTTGCTAATGAGTGAGGTGAGAAAAACCGGTTTATGGCTGTCCTTACCGGGATTCGTCGAGATGCAATAAATTTATGGTCTGTCTCTATCTCGGTTCTAATTTCTCTCTGCGCGATTATGTCTCTTCCCTTGTCGCTTTGTCTCTGTCTCTTTCTCTCTCTCTATCTCTCTCCCTCTCTCTATCTCTCTCTATCTCTCTCCCTCTCTCTCTTATTTTCCCTTTCCTCCGACAATATCTCTCTCTCTCTTTGAGTGACTGAATAGACAGATGAATTAAGTACAGTGATAAACTTGATTGTTTGCTTGCTTGTTTCTTGATTTTCACATTTTACTCTTTTCACAAGTTTTCTCAAATATGCTGCCTATTTACTCCAGCTCATACCTCGCATTCTCATATCTTACTCTTAACCCCTTTTTCTAAGACCCCCCCCCCCGACTCTGTCCCTCTCTCACAAACCTAATCGAAATTACCTATCTGCCGTAGATGGAATAATGATAATGATGTTTTTTTTAACCCAGGGTAGCCTTACCACTATGCATACTGTTCTACCTTAGGACCCCCGCATTTAGATTATTTCCCCGGCTTTAGCACGGCTACGTGATAAGGCGGACGTGCATTCAATGAATTACTTCCTACCGGTTATCAATTAAATGCACCTCGGTGGAGAGTGCCAAGTGTAGATTTATACCTTGCCAAAGGATATTAGTGCCGCGGCGGGATTCGAACCGAGAACCATATGATTTAAAGTCCAGCGACGTATGAACTAGACAATGACACCTCAACGTATGGGATTTTAATTTACATAACAGTGCAATATAATTTTTATAATATATTTGTTCACTCTACGAGCTATCACATAGGCCCGTGACTGCCATCTGGTCATTCTCTATTTCTCTCTCCCACTTTTTTTTTAACCCATTGCTTACTGGAACCTTGTTGTACATGTGTTAAGTCTATGGAAATTGGATAATTGAGTAGTCAATGGGTTAAAGCAGAACATATTTTCAATACGCTATCTCCATTAGATGTGAACGTATTGACTTTTAGTGGCAAGTTTCCGCTGTCTCGCTTCCCCCTTCTATCCCTCCCGTTCCAATCTCTAAATTGATAAGAGAGAGATAGTATACAAATATACACTGTCTTGATGTTCTGGTTAAAACTATGCGCAAGAGGTGACTTTAATAGTACTATTTGCTGAGGGGCGCAACAAATGGTACTTAAGGAGTCACCGAGACCATAGTTTTAACTAGTACCTCGAAAAGAAGACATGGTATATTTGCTTTATATCCTCGATCAACAATTTTTCATGATTAAAACAAAATCCATTGTTAGTAATATTTTTATCAAAATTAAGCAGTTTTAAAGAAACTATAAGATTTAAAATATTAAAAAATAAATAAAAAAGGACTCTGACTGAAGGTAATTTTTGAAAATTATAAGATTAAACAAAATTAAAAATTCTAAAAATGTTAACTCCCAAATAGCACTCTAATATAGTACTTTTTCAGAGCAACCTTAAAAAAGTTGAACAATTTCTGGTCACGTGACAAGCTCTCAACCAATCAAAAACCCAATATTTTTTTATGCAGGATATAATAAATAATATTCGTTGTTTACCCCTTTACTGACATAACATTGTTTACACTTTTGTTTACTGTCTTTGCTGTATGCAAACCTTTCCCCTGTTTCTTTCTTTTTTATTTTACATCACAATAATACTACAAAATTAAAACTGATTAACTTTTAACTTGTGTTTACTCTCTTTACTGTATGTACCCCAATCCCTTTCCTCTTTCTCTATCTGTCTTTGTCTCTTTCTCTCTCCTCCCCTCTTTCTCTCTCTCTCTTTCATTATCTCGTCTATGGTCCTTATTTGTGAACGTATGGAATATTGGGGTTACAAACAAAATCAAAGAGAAAGGAAAACGTTTTGTTTATATATTTAGGTACCATTAACGTTTCTTGAAAAGATAAACAACAACAAGTAAAAATGGTTTTTAGATAATAATACCGAGTCGCCCTTAGTCATCGATGGCAGAAACATTTATTAATGCTGAGGGAAAGACAGCTATCCTCCTACGTATTTCATTTCGCAGACTGGCTCAACTCAAATATCACAACTTTGACCTCGAGTGATATCATATAATAAATGAGTTTGTTTTGGTCGATATGAAATATAATAATCCCAGGCGTCATCTGTCCACGTTGTTGTTTATCTCATAATCTTACTGCCTAACCTGTTCCTCCAAGTAATGTTCCGTTATAATAAATGTCTGAGGGGAACTCCTCCCGGGCGGGAAGAGGGACAACGTCTTACTTCAAAACATGTTTACAAAAAACGTTCTACCCCTCATCATCCTTCTCTCTCACTCTCTCTCTCTCTCTCTCTCT
>BEXV01001447.1:65995-80122 GCA_003118195.1 Hemicentrotus pulcherrimus
ATGAGGATTGTGATGATGGTGACGAAGAAGCTACTGTCAATGATGTAGCTTTATTATGAGGATAACGTCTTTTGGCAGCCTGGTGTAAATGGGTATCTGTTGATTCCTGCAGGGCCCTCAGGAAGAACAGCTTAGATGCTGATGAGGCCTCACATGAATAATATTTTTGTTATGACTATTATTTGTATTTTTGTATTAATATGGTAAGGTGATTAATGGCACTACCCCAATGGCGACGATGATGAAAATAGTAATTCTGCTGGTCATGATGATTTAGTATTTAAAAAAATTACATTAAGACAGGGTGACTCATTATCACCAATAATGGTGGTCTTCCTGGAGGCCCTGATGATGATGATGATGATGATGATGATGATGATGATGATGATGAGGATGATGATGATGATGATGATAATGATGATGATGATGTTGAGGATGATGATGAGGGATGATGATGACGATGAGGATGATTATAAAACTAATGCTCATGAGAGTCATGGTGATACTGAAGATCAAGTTACCAACCACTGAGGTCAACAATACCAAACCATTCTACCGAATCCTTTCTCTGGTCTTTAAACACAATTATAGATCGAGCTGGATTTGGGAAGAGCATGAAACAGACGCAATCAACACCTTACGATGTATGACTGAGGAAAAAATTGATCATAGCATTTCTTATGATACACTGTATGCATGACATGGTGTATGCACCACCAACGATCCTTACTTATATTTGCTAGACCGAATGCAAATACGTATGTATTTTAAGTCCATGCGTTTACGAGTTTTATTTTCTCCACGCGTGCGAATTTCTGAGCAATCCCCAGGATTAAAATGGGAGGCCTAAAGCTCAAAGGGCTTACTCGAAGGAATTTATTTCTCATAGGATATAAAGTGGATTTTCATATCACCATCGTCATCGTTATCATCAACGTCGTCATCACCATCATCGTCGTCATCATTATGAATGTTTTGATTCGGACGCAGTATCTTTTTGAGAATCATCATTTCCTATCCCATATTGAAAAAGAATATTTCAATAAGTGGGTTTTGATACGATTCATTTTTAGGAGAGAAACGATAACGAAAATGATAGAGAAATAACAAGATAGAATCACTATACATGAGCATTGATTAATGAGGCGCTCTGATGGCATTATCTGTTTATGATTTATCCCCTAAGCAGATGTTTATTTAAAGTTCGTATGATTAATATCAAACAAGGTCATACTATATCATCAACACATCCTTTATTCTAAAAACGGAACTGCCGCAAACATATTTCCGAGGGAAACATGCAGATGATAATGATATTTCCCACTTCACTTTGTCGGAAAGTCAACAACAGTAACATATACAGCTGTAGACGGCTTCCAAGTACGTCATTAAGTCTGAGATACCATTGTGCAGTTTCTATGTCAGCCGCTGACTGCATGCAATAACGCTGTGAGTATTCACAAAATATTAATGGCGGATTCCACAAATACTCCGTCAGCGAAATCATATTTTCGTTCGCTGAATAAACGCCCGACAGCCTGCGTAAGCGAAGCTGGAAATGAATAGTCTATTTGCTAAAGATGCCTCGGTTCATTATTGCATGACACTTTCTAAATCGGGATGAAAATATTGTGAATAATCCATAAAGAAGGCTGGCTGGGAGCTATTGAACTCGGACATAATGGCATTTTAGGATGTGATCTAGTGATCTTGGTCTAAAAGTAAACACAATGATTGCCTCCAACGTCATGCCCTTACCATTATGAATGACAGGAAGATCTGGGATGTTTTTAGACCCTTATTTTACTCAAAATATAATAATAATAATGCCTGAACTGGAAGTGTTATGTTCCTGTTTTTAGATCTTCACTATTATTCAGCAGATAATGATGTGCCCGAATAGAAGTTTGCCTGTTAATCATTTTGTTCTGCTTATCATCAGTCAAAGTACTTCCGGAGGGTTATGGTATAAAGATACCGGGGGCAGGTAGCTCTACTTTCTGCATTTCCCGGGCTGTGAGAAAACATCAAAGTTTACTTGGAGCGGATAGAAGGCGGATACTGTTTCTGTGTTTTATGTTTTATTTATTTATCTATTTGCCCCCACGAGAACCCATACTGCATTTAATCTAAACTATAGTTTACCTCTCTTGATGGGTTTCAAAATTTGTAAATGACATTCATACAGTTTTTACATTGCATTTAAATATTAGATGTACAATGTATCTATATAGTTTATACAGTATATGATATTCAAAGTATTTTTTTTTATATATTAAATGATACTGATAATATATTTTGTAGTAAATGATATTGATAGTATTTTTCCATAAACATTTCATCTTCTTCCAAAAAGGAGCAGTATACCTGACATCTAAAGAAGGTGAGATCGAATCGGAGGCAACTCCCCAAGTCCGCAGTGCAATGGAAATTGGGTTACAGAGGAAAACACTTTTAAAGTTCGGTCGCTTTGCTCCCTCTCATTCTTCGATTTAGGATCTCGTAATTGCGTGCCCTGCTGTCCTGGAGAAAAAAAAAAATCATTTTATTGTTGTCTTCTTCATAGGGAAACCTTACTTTTTTTATTTCTTCGGAAAGGGGTCTTCTTTCTTGATTATTTACATGAAATTGTCGATACTTCACACAAAATCTTATATTTCCAGAAAGAATTTGTTCCAATACATCTTCTTAACGAGCAAGGGAAACAGAGACAACCGCCCATTAATTTTCCCCCGGTTTTGCAGTTATCCATCATTGCCTTAATTGCCTCACATGGGCGGACACGGGCATACCGTGCGTCTAAAAAAAAAATTCCACTTTTGAAATGGCTGCCGAACAAAGAATATAAGATTCTGGGGGAAAAGTTTGATATGTATAGAAAGCTCATAAGGTCAACTTTCATATGACACCAAAAAGTCCGAAAATATTTCATGCTTAGATGAGCACCGCTCACTTTTGTAAAGGGCATGAAAATAAGGTTGCGCAGGAATTAGCCTTCCAATTTGTGAGAGGTAAATCCTTTGGAGCTTACGATGTATTTGTTTGTCAATTTGAACAAAACCTTTCTTATAATCATGAATCAATACAAAATGTATTTCTAAAACTCAAAAATCGGCAAAAATGCTTCTCTCCATTTTTGTATATAAATATATATATATATATATAAATTTTAGAGGCTGGCGGGTTTCAAAGAGTTACCGATGCCTTAATCTTGCACTTTATAAAATACCTCACGAAGCCACACTTAAGACATTATAGAGCGAGACTGATAGATAACCATGGCCGAGAGCGACAATTCCAGCTTCAAAATAACATCGCATGTGATGTCAGTGTACTAAATGGCTAGTTTATGCATAGGATTCATTTCCAATTAAGCGGCGTTGTGGTGTTTTCGCACGTCGAGCAGGTGGGGAACATGGCCATTGTAGACGTCATGAATTTAAAAGTTCGCATGTGAAAGGTAAAGATCATCTATTCCGTTGTTTTTGTTGTTCTTAAAGGGACAGTTGAGTTCTGTTGCAGAGGGCGCTACACAAAATGATTTTTGTGTGAGATAATGAAAAACTGAGTGTCAAATTTGAAAAAAAAACATAATATTTAAATCACAAATTCATCTATGTTTGATCAAAATCGGTTTAGAGACGGCTGAAATATAACGATTTCTAAAACTTGTGTACGACCTCAAATATTAGATATTTTGACAAATTTGAAAAGACCGTTGAAAAAAAACGAAATAACGCCTTTTACATCGTATTTCAGCCAATGCTGATGTTGGCTTTTTTGTTGGCATTTTCGTGTTGCTTATATTACCCACAATTAGCCGGCTCATGTATTGTTATTTTTAATTAGATAATTAATTAGCGGTCACCGTGTTTTTTTGCAAAAGCGGAGCTGAATTGGTATGCTCGTATTGGCTAATTTTCACACATTTTGGGGTCTAAAATTACCTTCATAGCAGTTTTAGGTTCTAAAAGGGCACTATAAATGTCATAGATAAGAATAAGAGCAATAACCATGCACTTTAAATGCATGTGCAGTCTGAAAACAGAACTGAACTATCCCTTTAAATGTACTTGGGTAGAATAAGAAGATGGTGATGATAAGGTAATCGAGTTGTTTACGTCTGAGTCTCACCGGCAAATCAATGACTTCCCGGTTGTTATTCTCTTCTGTTTTTATTGATGACTTGATATTGTTCTTAGTCTGTGTAACCTTGGTCATTAACTTTTTGGAGATTATGACGCAAAGCCAATCGCAGTTGTGATGGAATAAAAACAAAAGAATAATGATCATAGTTTTACAGTGGTATTAAGACTTTACTTTGTCGTAGGAATATAAATCTCTTATCGCGTTGAGCTTCATTGGCACTGATGACTAAATGTTGCTTATTGGTTTTTATACCCATTTTCCTTAAAATTGTTTGTGACTATAGACGTTTAGCCAATGGTACGGATTTTGGTCCTGCCATCTAATCGTCACCAGAATTCAAACTCCTTTAAACTTTCAAATTCTGCGCGGATTATATCATCATAGCTATTAAATCTTGATCTTGTTCATTTCCTTTATGTGATTTACAGAGAGGGTGCAATCAAACATTATAAAGTATAATGTCATTTTTTTTTAGCTGACAGTGTGAAAATTATATACTATATCATAAATATAATCATGCAAATCACCCATCGGGGATGAGCTTCGTGTAATGCAATCAAAGATCAAATTCGATTATATTTTTAAAAACAGTTTTGTCAAAAAGTTTGACTTTTAAAGGTCATTGGATTTGTAAATAATGTCTAGTCTATGTAAAGCTATAGCTCACTTTTTTCCCAACTCTGACGCAGACGTAAATGGCTCTTTCGTGGAAAACGAAGTTCAGACTTTTAACAAATGTTTTGAAATAGTACAAATGCACTCATACCTGGGAAAGTTTGTCCCAGATATGGATCTAGGATAACCTCGTGGTCCAGACAGATTTCTTAGAGTGAAAACCTACAATTGATGACTGGATGAACCCGTTGACTACATAATGCATGCATTGCCATTGGCTTAAATACCTGGGAAAGTTTGTCCCAGATATAGATCTAGGATAACCTTGTAGTCCAGACAGATTTCTTAGAGTGAAAACCTACAATTGATGACTGGATGAACCCGTTGACTACATAATGCATGCATTGCAAATGGCTTAAAGGCATTGTTTAACAATGGTTCCAGTTTTACAAATATGAGATGCATGGACCTAACGTGTTATCGGCGTCTGTGATAATTATGATAAGTGTCGTGCTAAAGCTCTAAGAAAATTGCTCTTCAAAATGATCAAGCACTGCTTCAGAAAAAGAAAAACCTATGAGTGACCGGTTGTATCATACTACTTTCCCCAGTACCCTGTAGTGTAACAAAACAAAACTGTTGGGAAAACGGTTTTTGACATTTAGAATTCTAATAATAAATATTTTGATAATCAAACATGCGATTGGCTTGTAAAAGTCATTGGATTCATTTCTGGCCTATAGGTTTATAATTATGGCTGCCACATGAGCTAAATCCAGGAATTTGTTTAAAATCAGGTGCAAAATTACCTCATACTTTTGATACAGGTACCGCTCGATTCCGTTGGGCAATGGGTTAGCATGGAATAGTTCAGTTTAGATCCTACTGGAGGAAAGGGATAATGAGGAGGCGAGTTGGCTCAAAGATTGAAGGTTCAAATCCGACTCGTGGCTGAAGCTTGGGTTATGTTCGAACCTGCCTGCCCCTTCCCTGATTCATAGATGCAGGCTGCGTTGCACAGTGGAAAACACTCCGTCCCTCGGATAGCATGTTAAATTGAGTCCCCGTATAGAGGAGAGTCGCCACCTCGGCACGTAACCCACTGCACTATTATTTTGTATAAGAGCTAGGCGGAAACCCCACCGTACTGTTCCACCTGTAGACCGCAGTCAGTTATAACGGGAAGGGAGACCCGAAGTTTACACTGATTTAGATAATAATAATAACAATGATGACAATAATGAAGCTAATAATAATGATAACAATAATAATAATGACAATTGAAATACTTCGGTTTCGATTTCAAAACCCCGTAATGTTACGCAGTACATCTGAAAAGACTCGGTATCAAGTCAGCAAGCAAAATTACATTTCGGTTGCCTTCCTAACCTCTATGCACGGTTGCCAGTTTGCCGAAGGAAGGATTGCTCTGGGCTTGGCAATGGTTTAGCAAAAATTACCCAATTCCGATCTTGATTAACTCCATGAGAGTATTTTTAACATCTTTCATTTTGTATGTATTAATTTAGCACTGGAAACAGGTAAACAACCCTGAACTGTTTTGTATATACATCTATCTATCTAACTAACCGACACAATTCAACCCAATGCTAGATGACAAGGAGGTGGCATGGTCTATAGTGGATGCGTCGCTGGACTAAAGATCACATGGTTCGCGGCTCGAGTCCCGCCGCGGCACTAATGGCATTTGGCAAGACATTAATCTCCGCTTACCACGATCGACTCATGTGAGATAAATGGTTACATGACGGGAATTATATAAGAGCGGCGGGACTGGAATTATTGACAAACATGAGCGCTATACAAGAACCCTATATTAGTATTAATATTATTATTCGTGGTCATGTGTAGATCGAAACGCAGCCTTGCGGTTCTGTAGTTGGCGGCCATTTTGGTCGGTCTCGTTAGTAAAACATGAGTGAATTCACTCTGTATACTTAACGATAGTTGAGTTCTGGTCATGCGATTGCATTGTGGCAGAAACGCTGTTGAATCTATCAGAAAAGGTTGACCATCTAGCATATAAGTATTGGTGGGTACTGTAAGGTTTTGGAATCATCAAAATTATAAGAAATTTAGCCCAATCTTGGTAAAGTTGCAAGCATGTGGCATAAAAATCCGTCTCGATTTCTATGCGGTTCCATGCCATATTTAGAATATTAAGACATTTAAAGAGCCATGGTTTTCAGGGAACATTTTTCTCACAAATTATTATCACGTCTTCCCAGAACTCAACCTTCTCTTCGAAGATAAAGTTGAGTTCTGGCCAAGCGATAGCAATGCGAAAGAAACTGTAGCTGGAAGCAAATGGAAAAGGCTGATCATGACTAGGAGAAAATAATTCGTGTATACTGTGGAGTTTTGGATAATTACAAATGTGTACATGGAGTACATAAACCTGTGGAATGAGGGTTTTTCCACAACCTGCTTGTGTTACTTGTTAGGTATCACTATGAACACGACGGACAAAGAAAGCGGACAAAATATACAGTTCCTCAGGTAGACAAAGGAACATCCCTTCACTGCTATTATGTAACAATGTGTAGAACAGGTGTCACATGCATATTCACCTGTTCTACACATTTTTACATAATAGCAGTGAAGGGATGTTCCTTTGTCTACCTGAGGAACTGTATATTTTGTCCACTTTCTTTGTCCGTCATGTTCATAGTATCAACTATAAGGGCGTTTGGAGAGTAATCCTTTGCATGGGACAGTTTTTTTTCTATCATACCCTTCCGCACTATAAAAAAGAATGAAACGGTTCACAAATTATTTGCGTTCACCTTTCGCAAAAATCTAACTTCTCTTTCATTGATACTGTGTAATGTATATTTACCATCAGCATTTACGTTATCAGGTGGGAGTATGCATACACAATGAGGGCTCTCCAAGATTTCAATTTCTATATAAGGGTAGGAAGTAGGCAACTCTATCTGCTCAAGACAAGACGTCTTCCGGTCTTATGAATTCACCTTATTTTTGGAATGAGGTTATTCTCTCCCAAAACCGGAAAATATGAAGTAATTGAATTTGCTTAAAGCAGTAATGAATATTTTACCTGGAAATAAAGAGGGAACGTTGCTAATTCTGTCCGGTCTTTCTTTCTATAATTATTCTCATTTCTTTCAAATTGATTGTTAAATATCATGCTTCGATCTAAACGATTTTGTTTTTTATAATCATAAAAAAAGAATTTATTGTATTGGGATCAGCAGAATGGAATAATTATTTTACCTGAAAATCAAGAAAGAAAATGAACATCATTTTGTTTAAACGTTCCTATTCCGTCCGGTTTATGTTTTTCATTTCCGTTTTCATTCGTTCGTCTTTATTGCGGTTCTCAAAGTTACGATGATGTGGGCTATTCAAACGGCCAAATCTGTTGTAGTCATTACGCAAATCAAGAGGGGGAAATAAAGATACAATTCTGTTCATAGTTTCATAATTATAAATGATGAAAGATGTGTAGGTACTGAGTAGGCAGGTTTAGTGTAGACTCATACTGATGTATACATAAGTAATTTCTTTTCAGCGTTTAATTCATTCTCTCATAAACCAAATTGCAAATAGAATTCACATAAATGTTCACATAAAATATAATAAAAGTAAATCTATGCATTAAATAATAAATAACACATACATTTTGATAGATAAAATTTGTTATGATGCATGATTCGTGATAATATATTCGAGAAGAAAGAAAAAAATATTATCTTGATCATAAAAATAACAAAGATCAAGAGAATAAAGTTATTAATTCAAAGAAAATGAAGAAAGAAAGAAAGACAAATACAAAACAAGATAAAAGAGTGGGGTGAATATCCTGTGAACAAAATCATAATCATGATAAACAAAGCGTCATAAAAATGTGCAAAAATATTTGGGTGTTTTTCTTCTAAAGATAAGTAAATGTTTCATTTATGTCAATCTTTATCATTTTGTTTTTCCTTCTGGTTACATGACGAAATTTTGTACAAGAGATGTGGAACTGAGGATTTGGTTTATTGCTTCGCTTTGTTCGATTGCGTCATAGCCACATTGCTTAAGCGTAAATAAATATCAAATGATAAGTCTATTACAATATGATTATATAACCATGATAATGCAGGGACTGTTTAATAATCTTCGTCATGACAATGATGAAGATATTTGCTAGATAGAGTCATTACGCACTTTGATAGCCCGACCACCGGCGTTAAGAGCTGTCATTAACGTCTGATAGAGATGCCCCATTTACCTACCACGTCAAAATAATGGAGGCAGTTCTCGCAATAACGCTAATGTCCTTTATTAACAACGCTCAGTGTCTTCAACAACATCCGATATCGACTATTGTGACGTCATCCAAAACTGAAATGGAGATAAGTAGGAATATAGAAAGTGAGTCGAAAGGAGTCGGGCAAACAAGACCGAAAGAAGAAGAGAGAGGGAAAGAGAGAGAGGGGGAAATGAAGGTAGAGAGATAAGAGTGGAAATGTGATCGGATTTGGGAAGGCGACTGACCGAAAAAGAGCTGTCGGAAGAGGAGGAGTGGTGGTGGTGGTTGTGAGTGGTGGTAGTGTGTGTGTGGTGCTGGTGGTAATGATGGTGGGGGTATTGGTGGTGGTGGTGGTGGTGGTGAGTATTATTGTCAAGATGTTATGGACATTTTGATTATAAAAAAACAACTTGTCAATATTTGGAAATTAATGTGGTTCTTGTCCCCTAGCAAAGAAAGAGGTGTTAGTTGTAATGGTCGTTCTAGCAACAGCAGCAGCAGTAGCATAATGAGTAGTAGGAGTAGTAGAGTAGTATCTCTTTCCGTCCCATCAAAAATAAGATATAGAAAGAAATGTGATCTAACCAAATTAAAAGTTCAGAGACAAGGGGAGAGATGGGATGAGAGGAGGAGTTATGAGATGGAAGAGATAGAATTTTTTTTTTTAAATAGATAGAGTGGTGCTATCTTTAAGTAGGTGAAGGGGAGGAAGAAGGGGGAAGGAAAGTAATGAGAGATCCCACTAAAATAGGGGTTTAGAAAGAAAGATGGTCCTTAAATTCGATTTGTATTGCTGCATCCCCCCCCCATCCTCCACTCCAAAGAACAAGAAAGGCTTACTTATTCTTTATATTTTGAATGCAAGTATACCACCTCAAAGACTTGGCCATCTCTGTGAGATGTTACGGGATATTTCTCCTTCTGGCGCTATTTCCAGTAAATTCGAACTGAAAGGTTCAAGTACCCAACTCACTTGTCTGCAGCTATATCCCTTTAGCTTCTTGCTCCCTCTATATAGAAACTTCCCAAATCGGTGCCTGTTGGTCCCCCATGATCCTCTTTTTCTTATTTTAAATAAGAGCTGATTTAATGATATAGCCACCTGTCACAGTGACCTCGCTGGCTCGCTGGGTGGTCTAATTCCTTCTTAATGAAGTAGTAAAGTCTCCCTTTAATATATACTACATTTCTAAGCGCTTTACATTGTAATCATTATTACCCCGGTCATTGGACCCAATTGCTAATCCTTACTCCGTGGTGGACACGCACCGCTCCCTGTGGATTATTCCGACCAGATGCCATTTCACAACGTACACATGGCAATTTATCAACCTTAACGTTGGCATCATACTGGATACCCATTTAACACTTGCATGGAGAGTGAAAGATGTAAATTTAGTGCCTTGCCAAAAGACCTTAGTGCCGTGCCGGGACCCGAACGACGAGCCATGTGATACACAGTTCAGTGACATAACCACTAGAACACGAAACCTTTTAAAGAAGCATTAATAGGTATAATTGGAGAATAGGGTTTGGAAAATAAATTTGAAAAGCATGGAAGTTTGAAAACATGTAATTGTTAGTTAGATTGCTTTCATGTCATTCATCATGCGCCACTGTAGAACAGTTTCATAAATGAATGACCCACCCTGCCTTTTAAAGACGACATGAATAAATAACTATTAAATAGACCTTATTACTAAGGATAATTAAAGTTTTGTCATGCACACAACACATCTGCTCCAAACATCGAGAAAAAAAAACGAATAAGAAATTAACGGAATATCAAAAAAAAAACAATAACATGTTTTTTAGTTGGTTTGTATCCATCAAGACACCATGTGATAACATTTGTTAAAGAAAAAGATTCCTTTGTGTGACTAATAAACACAATTATAAATAAGGGAATATATTTGGGCTTTCTTTGTATTTGTGTATGGTTACGTTAATTTTATATCATTTGTTCAATGTATGTTCTCTTCAATAGAGGATTGTTTATAGTACTTAGACCTTCTTCTTTTTTTTACAATTTTGTTCTGTTTTTTTTTTTCGTTGGATTATTGAATTATGCATTATACAGTCTACCTTTCACCTTTCTTCACCTTGTTTATCATTGAATGCTATACTTGTTTTGGTTTTTATCTTCTCAATCGATCAATTTAAATGTAATAGTTTCATCATATGTTATTGCCCATTGATTGTTTATACACATTGTTTTATTTGATGTGGGACTTTGGAAATAAATGATTTGAATAATATTAAATTGAATTAAGAATTCTCATTGTTATGTAGTTACCTTATCACTAAGCAAAGAGAAATACAAGTAACTTAATTACATTTCATTTTTGATTGTCCAATGGAAATTTGCTCGGCTCCAATTTACATACAACTTAACATCGCAAAATTTCCCTAGATAAATGGCAAAGATTGACATTACTTATACTTCGTATGAATTCCCTTTTCAGTCGTGTATTCCTAGGGTTCTGAACAATGGGGAAAGATAACAGGGAATCTCTACATTTTGTTTTTTATGTTTTCTTCTTTATATTGGTACCTCGTTGATAAAACAAAATACATGTATATATGACCTCCATTTTAATATAAAAAAAACTGATCAGGGAAAACATTCAATTGGTTATAAGCAAACGATTTGATTGGTCATTTTATTTTAGGTGGTTTAAATAAGAGAAAGAATAAGAACAAAAACAATTTTCCTCGGAATTCGGTCTCCTATTGAAGACGTCATTCTCAATGAAACGTGCAAACATCAAAAGGCCTAATAACAAAAATAACGTGTTTTTCGTCCGGAATTTGGAAAAAAAGGAGGAGGCAGGGACATTACTATTTATAATTTTTGTAATTGTTTCCTTGTTTTTCTTATCCATATGGCTGCCATGCTAATCATAGCTGGCCAGGACGATTTATTCGCATATATTGTGCTCTATGAGTATACTGATGCAATGTATGACAAAACAAATAATTTGTCTCACTTTTAGAAACTAGTTTTAAAAAATGTATATTTCAGCCTTCTTCTTTTTTTCTTGAATAGTAATTTTTTTAAGCAGATGGCGGTTTAAAAAAAAAAACTATTTATTCACATATATTGTGTTACATGAGTATACTGATGCAATGTATGACAAAACAAATTATTTGTCTCACTTTTAGAAACTAGTTATCTCAGCCTTCTTCTCCTTTTTTCTTGATAAGTAAATAATTCTTTTTTAAGCAAACGGTTGGTAAAAAGAAGGCGGGTGGGGTCGAGAATCACTTCATTTTTTGTCACTTGGCCTTGCAGTCACGTAAGTAAGGAATCACTTAAAATGAGGCATTTGAAGTATCCATTATAGCAAGCTGGCTATAGTTCTTTAGTTCATGAGACGATTACATCCATAGTCTACAGGCTCAAACTCTAAAAGGCATGCATTAATTGATACAAGAGGGTTCAGATTTTTGAGGGGAAAATGATTTAACGGTTGATCAGGGAAATACACTGAATATTCTGCACAATCTTATTGTACTGATCTCAAACTGCGTCAATTATCTGGGAATTCATACACTAAAAATGTCGCAGAATTATATATATATATATATATATATATAAAAGTGCGAGAACTCTCAACTCTGACATGACAACGGGTGTTCCAGAATATGTAAGCGTGAAGAAAATGGTCTAGGAACGTGAGACGTAGCTGTACTTTACATACATCACATCGACTGAATAAACACACCGACAGCCCAACACACAAGCAAGAACCTGAAGAAGGCCTCACAAGCCGAAATCTCGCAATAAACTTGTAAAGTACAGCTACGTCTCACGTTCCTAGACCATTTTCTTCGCGCTTATATATATATGTATATATAGGTCTTCAGATGTAAGTCTTCCTTTACTGATTAAATAATGCATATAGAAGTAGTCTAAGAATAGTTATGTCATCTCATTGTCGACGAATCTCGTATAGATTATGTATGTTATACCTAACGGGATGAAATAAGGGGTTTGATAAATTGCATGGCATATGAAATTTAGTGTGAATATTGAAGGTTCAAGACTTGAGCAGTATGTACATAAAATTCATCCCAAAGTTGAAATGATGATGCCTAGTAAAGTTAAAAGAAGTTAGCCTTAAGAAGCAACATCGTAACTACCAATAGCCTCTTCATTAGTCTTTATCATCCCACGCTTCAGATTAAAAAGAAATATTAGATAAAGTAGAAACTATCGGGGTTAATTTTATGTGGCCCCAAAATCTAGATATGCCTTCCTCATGACATGTTTAATTCTAGAAGAGACAAACTTGAATAATAGGGTACTTTTTAAAAAGGTTATGGTCTTATTTTCAATTATTTGTAAACCTCGATACAAATGGGGTAAATTGTTAAGTAGTGAAATTAAAGCGACATAATAATCTGTGTTATCATGTTTGTAAAAGCAAACTGTCTGTATCCGATATTAGGAAATAAAAAATAAACATTAAATTAAGATTTTCGGACACTTATCTCCGGACATAATTGGGATGGTAACTCCCGGCCAACTTACTCCGTGGAAATTTTCCCCTAGGACTACTGTACCACTAAGAAATCTGTCTCTAGGACAACTTTAACCGGATTTAAATCTAAACGACTTCCCTGTAGTTGTCTGATGGTAATTGGAGAGATATCTGAGGGGATAGTCGAAGAAGATCGTCTCGTTTCTATTTCTTTTTTCTTTTCTTTTTCCCCTCTCTCTCTCTCTCTCTCTCTCTTTCTATCATATAGGCCTTTATAATATATATGCCAATATTTATGTATATATACCTTAGAGCGTCAATAGACGTAGTGGAAAAAAAATGAGTCATAAGGTAGACATGGTCATTGGCAGGACATTTTCAATTAGTTATACTGGTTTGGATTTAGAGAAGGGAAGGGTAAGGGTTAGGGTAATATACAATTTGTTATGCTGTCCTGTTGATGTACCATGTGGGGTTATATCTAGATGTGCTGTCAATACAACATGTCAGGTGCTTTTTTAAAAGCAACCCCCCCCCCCCTCTTTTGAGGTTTTTCTGGGGGGATAAAAAAAAGTGTCCTCTTACCCCCCCCCC
>BEXV01001447.1:81615-98748 GCA_003118195.1 Hemicentrotus pulcherrimus
GTTTCTCTCATGGTCTGTGAGAGATATAGGGTAGTCCCATATACATCTTTCTGTGTATAGTGCTTGTAACTTTACGAAGAATGGGCCGAATTTCTTATCATTTTGATGATTCCAGAACCTTGCAGATGCTAGATGCTAGATGCTAGATGATCAACCTTTTCTGGTCGATTCCACGTTCCTTTCACAATGCAATCACATGACCATAACTGGACTTTACCTTTAAGTTGAATTTTTTTTTTTGTTAGTGATTAACTCCTGTTAATGAATGGGTAACATTTCGCTCGCTCTTTCTCTCTCTCTCTCTCTCTCTCTCCATTTTGGTAACAATGTGGCTATTAGGATAACGATGTTTTGTTTTTTTTATATATATACAAGTCTTTAAAACCCATCGAGACGACTGCTGGATAGGTGTTAATTGCATTTATCTAATGCAACGGAGGTCCGCCGGCGGTACATTTTATGATACAAAAGGGGAAGTATTCTTTTCAAGAGGGCAAACAAAATGTATTAATAAAGCGCCTTCATCACTTAGGAAGTGATAATTCTAAAATGCACAAAGAGGGACATCTCAATGTGTAGCAGATCTGTAGATATGTGAGTTTTTGTGTACAAAAGCTATCTCCGAAGTAGCTTATTGCGACCATGCCCATATGATATTTTGAGGGTGTTTTTCCTTTCCTGATTTTATAGACGCAAAGAAGGTTAAAATTGGAAGAAGTACACTTTGAACATAGCTATATTTAGTTCATATATTTATTTGCATTTGCTTTAAAACCATTGCTAAGTACTGGTGCATCTTATAACCAAGTCCCTCGGATATTAATTAAAGCCGTTGGTCCCAATACACTTTCCTTTATACCAGACGGATAAAAACAACCATCGAATCATCCAACTACTAAGAAAGCATTCTGTCCATTAGATATCGCTTATTATAACATGGGTTAAAGAATTTAGCCGATAAGAAGCGTCGAAATGGATCACGTGCCCGCATTAAATTTTACCATATGCACGAGGGTGCATTTTTGGTTATGACAACCGTCAATTCATCGACTTGATAAATGATTATTGTAGACCCATTTTATAAAACAGCTCGTGCATTAGTGATATGCTCTGCACTTGGTTAAGTCACAATGAGACAGACAATGAACTCGACAAGTCTCTTTCAATGTCCTACTGTGACTTAATAGATAATACAAAGTTTTTATAATGGGGTCATGAATTTGGTTCAAATGAACATATTGGAAGCATATGCGATTTTCCAATATACAATGATCGTTGTCGCGGTCGAAATCGAGTCTAAAGTTTGTGCAACGTTTAATCACCGCCTGGGCAAAGCTGGCGAAGCAGCGGTGATCCAGCGTTCAAGATTTCTGCGTTGGCCTAGCGGACCAAAGCGTCCACGAACTTGCGTCTAGCGATGCCAAACTTTGACTGGGCGTTGTTGGAGCGGTGGTGAACTTTGACCGAGCGGAAAATTGCCCGCTCCTCACCGCTCGCAATATTTTGTGCAACTCAAAACTTTCGGAGCGGTAGGAGGGACCATCAGCAGTGGCCGAGCCTATACGGCGTTTCCTTAACGGAGGCTAGCTTCTGTTAAACGGTGGTGAACGGTTACGAGCGGTGATGAATTTTTTTCACCGCTCCAGGAACGCTCCAGCAAAGTTCTGGCGGTGTGACCGGGACTTATATTCTTCTAACGTTGCCCCCCATATTTTTCTTTCTGTGTATTTTTCTTTAATTCTTTCTTCTTCTCTCTCTCTCTCTCTAACTCTCTCTATTTCTCTTTTCCTCTTTCCCTTTCTCTCTCTCTCTCTCTCCACCTATCTTTATATCTCTCTTCCCCTACATCTCTTCCTTTTTAATAATAATTTACGGGAGGGGGCTTGGCTAAAAATATTTATAATAATAATAATGATAATAATATTTATACAAATATTCATTCTGATAATCTGGATATATACAACTCTTCATCTCTAAGCGCTTTGCAGATATTATCGACCCAGTCATCGGATTCAGTGACGCACTATGTGCACCATATCCACCCTCTGGGGAGTATTCCTATCACGTGGCCACATTGAGGGTTGCTATTACACAAAGGCTTTTGTCATGTTACCAGGCTTCCACTTCTCCCTGGTTATGGAGTGGCAAATGTAGATTAATTAGTTGTCAAAAGAAAACGAATGGCTATGATATGATCATTAATCAAATATTCTATTGCTCACAAAGTTGGAATCAATTTGTTTTAAATCTCTTTTCATGTCCTGATTGTGACTAACAAATCTTAACGTCTTTAACTGTACGACTCCTCGATACATTCCGGGTAGGATAATTACAAATAACAAAAAAAAGACAATGTGAAAATTGAAGCCGGCAATGCATACCCCCAGATCTGTAACTTATGATTATTTCATATGTTCGTAATTTACATAATCATTGTCCTTATCACCCAATGACAAATAAAACTGTGTACTGTTTATAGTAAAATCATAGGACCGAGATTTTCTTTCAGACGATGCTTGTGTTGTACCAATCTATGTTTTTGATGTCCTTATATCATATCTGACCTTATATTGTTGAAAATCTATATGGCAGATAATCTGCAATAAATATAGGGATTTGAGGTATTTAAAGGGTTAGAAGTACTTGCAGAGGTGAGCTGTGATTAAGATTCAATATTCAAGATCCAAGATTCAAATTTATTCATGTTTCCAACAAAACATTACAAATCAATTATAAGACATACTACGGGTGTGAGGAATTCATATATTCTTCACTTTTAGGTCCTATGTCTTCACATCGTGCTTATTTTGGGCGATGTGTGCGTCATAACCATCTATGTTTTCGAAGCCTTGTATGTAAAAATTGCCTTGTTTTTGAAGCCATTGTATCATGATCTGAGTAGAAATACGCAAATGTAGGTATGGTTTCTTTATCATGAACGTTACATTTAGATCATGTTACCTCTGCATGGCTTCGGTTTAATCCTTACACACTAAGAAAAAATGGTGCAATTATGCACCTTTAGGGGTACAAACCGATGCAACAATAGCAAATCCTGCACCCTTTTTAAAGGTGCAATCCTGCACCCTTTTAAAGGGTGCCAGAATGAACCTTTTAGGGGACATATTAGTACCCTTTGGGGGTTCATTCCTGCACCCTTTAAAAGGTGCAATTTTTCTTTTATACTCGAGGAATATTCGTGACATATGCTCGTACACAAATACATATTAAACATGCTTATTGTTTATTGGTTAGTATTCATATAATCAATATATCGATTGCTAAGACATGAAGGTTATTGTAACATGATCAGACAAAATAATATATTTGTTTAGTAATTGCCGAAGGGAAATTAAAATCACAAAATTGATGTGCATTGTCATAATTTGCTTAAAAAATCATGATAAATGTATGTTTATGTGAACACGTGTAATGTAATCATGAATATGCATGCAATATGCAAACTTTATTTTGCACCCTTTTTGGTCGATAGGGTTCATTTTTGTGGGAAGGGTTCAAAAATCTTATATTGCACCTTTTTTTAACCCCTTTTCCTTCAATAGGGTTCATTTTGATGTGAAGGGTGCAAACTCTTATTTTGCACCCTTTTTTGCACCTTTTTTTCTTAGAGTGTACCATACTATCATATGACTTGTGCACACGAGATATGCCTGTTTATCAATTAAGACATCGTTACCTATAGCATGGCTAATAATGAGGCTCTCTAGCATTGTAAGGCTTTATTTATTGCCACGTACCCTTTTACTTCACCTGGGTCGAGTATCTTGAGTGTGGGAAAAGTAGATGAATGTTTTGCTATATGACGTTTAAGTGCTGTGGCAGAGATTCGAATCTGCTTACAGTGATTCACAATACAGTTACCTATCCACTAGGCCATAATTATTTGTGGGGCATCAGTAAATTCGATATTTGTCATAGTGTCGAATAATAATAATGTTGTTTAGACGAGCGTTAAAATAGTTTAAACGTAAATTAATGATTTCAATTAGAGTCAATACGAAATTCATTATGAATCGAGGTTTGATTGCCGTTTTTTTTTGTTTTCGTTGTTTATTTATATGAAATTTAACAATACTCATTACTGAAACTTTTTGAGGTTGTCTAGACTTACATATTTACGTAATGTACATCTCGGATGCAGAAGGCAAAGAGAGCGAATCAAAGCAACCAAATTTCTCTTTCAAAACTCTCTAGACAAAATTATCCTTGACTGAAAATTTCCAATATGTTTTTTGAACAACGTCCAGCCACATATCTTGTTTACTTACAAAAATACCTGTGTGGTACTATGATGACCGAAAAGAAACAAACAAGATGGCGCCGGTGATGCTAATAAAACGTTCTCATATTTAAGAAGTTTGTTCATGATACCTCCTTTGTATATGTCAACTGGCATTATGAATGCAGCTAGTATAACCGAGTTTGTTGTGCCCTTAATTCAGCATTGTGAGTTGACTGCTTGCAGCTAGCTAGCTGTATGCATAAAGCTGCACTGACTTTACCCTGAAAACGTAGTTATCACGTGAAACTCGCATGTTCATAGGGGGTATAACCTGTGGGTTTGATATCTGTGTATGATTCGACTTATGAAGGATTGTATTTCTCTTGCAAGATCTGTCCTCATTGTTCATTACTCTCCCTTCATTATTTTCTCCTCTTGTATATTAATTTGTATTTGCATATCTCTGTCATTTTATCTGTCTCCTTTTGATTTTCGCTCTTGATTACGCATGTGATTAACTTTATTTAACCCACTTTCATGTCTGCCATGTAGTCTATTCCCATATACATTCCCTCCTCATCCCCCTCCCCCTCTCTGTCTTTCTCTCTCTGTCTCTCTCTCTCTCTCTCTCTATCTGCCTCTCTCTATGTCTCAATCACTCTTTCCATCTTTCTGTCTTATCCGCCAGACCCCTCTCTCATTTTCCTGCCTGTCCATCATAATTCTGCCACATCTTTTATGATGTTCTCTTTTCTTCTTTCACCCACTTATTTTCTTTTATCTTCCTTTATATCTTCAGCTGTATCCATCCACTCGGCCGTATCTCTCCTCATCATGCTTTTTGTCCCCTTCTTTTTCTCGCATTTTACTCTTTCTTTCTCTCTCTCTCTCTCTGTTTGTATATATATATATATATATATATATATATATATATATATCGCTCTCCCTCTATCCATCTCTATCTCTCTTTTACCCCACGTTCTTACATTCTATGAAATAATGATTATCTTTCCAATTTAATTCGTCAGATTAATCCTTATTTAACACGCAATCATTTCACGTCATCCTGTTTAGGGAATGAACGTGAAATTTGAAGAAAAAAAAACTGCAGGTAGGAAGTTGTCTGAGTCATTTAGGTCAAAATGTGTGTGTATGTGCGTTGTGGGGTGGGGTACTCAGTACGCTCAATCGATGAAATGCCTAGTAGTTTCCAGTATCAAAAGGCACGCATGTTTTGAAGGGCACATTATACCGTACATCAAAATATTTGTTCTATTTGAAATGCATCAAGCAGTCGATAACCGACAAGCAGTAGGAACGTCCTTAAAAATTTCAACCGGTGTAGTCGATATGGATGGATGTCTTTAAGATGTACAGAATTAATGGTTTGAATGTCGCAAAAAAACATTCGAAGTGACTCAATGTTAAAGAGTACTTTCCTTTCTTGTTTTATCTAAGTAGACCATGTTAAATCTTGCAGACAATCATTCCTGACATTCATAATAGCTGTTATAGGATTAAGATCGAAACACATTTTAATTATGAAGCGATTTTTTTTTTTCTTCTGCTGATATGTATTACGAATAGTTTTTGTTTGTGATTTCTGTTTATTCATCCTTAGTTATTACACTGCCATTTCCTGTCAAGATACAAGCCATTGAAGACATTCGTAAAGCATACTAATTGGAGTATAGATGTAAGCATCTTTTGAATCATTTATTTAGAATTTTTTATAGTTTATTTTTTCTTAAATCTTCACAATCCACCATTTGTTGTCTTATTTAGATGTAAGCCTTTTTTTTTAAAGGGAAGCGATTTTCAGTTGAAGAAGAAACAACAGACAGTGATGGTTAATGTGTTATACAAAAACGGCGAACAGTTCTCTATTATCATCAGAAGCACGCAGCAGACTTGCAAATATAGACGTAACATATACACACACACACACTCGCGCACCCCCACAGACATCCTTGCCCCACAAGATGCACTCACGCTCATTAAATATGTACGTCTCAGCATGTCAGTGTGTGGCGTACAGTCAGACCTCATCAATATACAGATGCTGAGTCGTCGGGTAGGAAATAAAATATATGGCTGGCTCGCAAACAACATGCTTTGCGTTTAACTGTCCAGCAAGCAAGACATAATTCATTTATGCTTCAAACAAATATTATCAACCATTTCGAGGGTGTGGATTTGATGAGACCGATATGGCATGCCTAAAGGAAATGGTTCAATATTGTTCCATATTAGCTTGAACAATCCTATGATGTTCTGAAAATATATTCCCTACTTCTGTTCTTTTTTTCACAGATTTTTTTCCTCTTGCCCCATTGCACTGTCAGTATTTGATCGTGTGCAATGCAAAATATTACGTGAAGGAAACGAAATTGCAGTGCAGATACAGACATTGAAATATATCATCCGTATTATCTGTGTTCATTTTAGAATCGGCTTATCTTTTTAAAGCTTTAGGACCATAGGAAATATCAGTCTTTGTTGATTTAGATGATATGTTTTTAAATTTTATTCACTTTTCCTTTATTTCGTTATTGTTTTATATCAAGTGGCAAATTGGTCAGACATCAACTTATTATATAGTCATAGAAGTAGGGAAAATAAAATGAGATAGTGAAAAGGTTTAAATTATTGGAAATAAAGGAGCATAGATTAAAGACGCGTGTGTATTGTATCGCAAAATATGTTCAGTGGGGTATCTGGTCATGTATAATCTTCTTAGCTTATCTTATTTTATATTATCTTAATTCATCTTAACTTGTCTCATTATTGAATTAAACAGGTAGTATCATTTCTACTACTTGATTGGATGCCTAAAGGTGATTGTATAATTTTGTATATATTTTTGACCCACCAATTATGAGAAACTCCCTGTATCACGATGGATAGTTTTCTCTGTAAAGGAAATATAACGAGTTCTAAATTTGTTCCAAATATGTATCCGTGCATTTATGCTATATACATGTTATTATTAAACTTTAAAGGTAGATTTAACCTAATATTCTCCTTTCTGATCAAATAACGAGGTATAGCAGGCGGAAAGCAGGAAATATAATATAGATTGCTCAAAGCATTCAGGACAGACCATAATTAGGTGTAGATTAGCGAATGCAAAGGTGTAATGGATACAAAAATAGGACAAAAGCCACCGTAAAAGCCGGAAAAAGAGGATTCATGATTAATGTAATAGCCGACGAATGACGAGCCAAAGCGTAGCTGAAGGGGATACAAATTAAGCAAATGGGTTTTCCATTTCTGAGATCAGATTCTGCAACTTTCATGCTCTCAATGCCAAAGAAAAGGGAAACGTAGAGTTGATAAATAGTGTGCCTTAGCGGCATGCTATATATACTGCACGTACTCGATTTTGCTATATTACCCGAGGTGATGATGGGTATCTCGAAAATGCATTTGGGGTTGAAGGATGTTTTGAATGCGATGCAGGGTGAGTCTGAGTAGGTGTATATATATATGTATATCATTCGTGATAGATAAGCATATGGGGTAGCCCGTAGTTTCGAGTGAGATGTGTAGATAAATTAATGAGAGTGAAGAACAGGCAGACAAATTCACATGTAATAAGTCAAAATGAAGAAGAGGGATATGAAAATAGATAAAGGTTCAGATGTGGAGGTTAGATCATGCAGACAAGAAATAAGTAAGATTCAGAAAGACAGAGAGAGGAATAGAGAGACAGGTGACAGGTATTTAAATTTCTGTAAATCTTAAACGCAAGGTAATCATGTGTCACTCTTTCATTACTGCTTTTTATGTTTATTATCTGCAACTACCATCTCACCGTTTTGTTTCACTTTCAAAAATCAGTCACACTTCTCCCACATGTTGCAGTTCTCTCTTTCTCTCTCCTTTTCCCTTCCTATCTCATTTAATGTGCAACTCATTTTATTCTCTCTCTCTCTCGCTCGCTCTCTCTCTCCTTCTCTCTCTCTCTCTCTTTTTAATGCTTTCTCTCGATATCTCTTTTTCTTCATATCCCCTCACTCTATGTCTTTCTCTTGCTACATTACTCTCTCACCCTCTCCCTCTCTCCCTCTCTCCCTCTTTCTCTCTCTCTCTCCCTCTCTCTCTCTCTCTATCTCTCTCTCTCTCGCTCTCTCTCTCCCTCTTTATCTTTGTATCTGTCTCTCGATTGATCTCTTCGAACTCCACCTTCCTCTTTCATCTTCTCTCCTTACCACAGCCAATCAACAATCATTTGCAACAGAAATCCAACGAAAAGATATTTGCAAAATGAGTACAATGACAATTTCAGTTAAGTTTTCATATTGAAATAGTACTGTCAGAGACAGAGTTATTTAATAGATATGTCAAACATGTCAAATATTTGATAAGCATTGTATATACAAAAATAAAATCACATTGTGATTACACTTGTCGAAAGTCCAATATCTTGTTGTCATGGTATTTGTTGACAGTCAGGTTTATAGCCATGAAATTGTGTTTGGTAAACAGGTTAATGTTATTAATGAAAGCGTTACACAAAGAATAATTTCAATTTCTTGGGTTCAAAATGTGTGAATGCATGTGAGGAATTTACATTTATAACTCAAAAATGTATCATTGTTCTTTACAAAAATGATTAGGCTGTCGGTAAAGCAATATTTCTAAGAGATAATTGTTACGATAAACTTAGAAATCAAACAAGGACATTTTGGAGCGCTTTTATGCACAATGTTCAGATATTATTGACCAAATGCAAGCATTTTGTGAAGGACTTGACAGCATTGATTTCAATCGGACAATGAGCAGTATCAATACAGAAATGCAATCGTAGACAATAAAATATACATGATGAATGTACAAGATAGAGCATGTGGATTCGTGAGGTTGTTGTCGGTACAAAGTCTGCGTTAAAGTTCATGACTCCAGGCCACAGTGTCTTTTAAAAAAGGTGCTCTGTCCAGGTTAAACGGTGACTCCGGTTTCACTGTTCGTTGGGCTTACAGACCCCTCGCGTCTGAAAGGAAAGCGCGAGATGAGACTTCCCAGACGTGCTGAGATCTGCGAATTGTTCTGCACCAACATGTTCTTGAGGGAACCCGATCGCTTCCTCCCCTCACCGTAACGCGGGCTCTTTCGGCCGGGGCTCTTCTGCATTGCTAAGTGTCGCTCTATTGCTTCCCCGAGGAGCTGGGCATCAAAGGCGGAATCTGACTTCTTCGTAGACTCATTGTCATTTGCATTGTTCGTGTGGGTGTTCTCGATCTGTTGCTCCTCCTCGCTACTCTCCTTTTCTTCATCCACATTTTCTTCCTCCTCGATTACAACGTCATCGATAAGTTGGATTTTCTCGATGAGATGGTTGCCATTATTGTCCTTGGGAAGCATAGGTTCGAGTTCTTCTGCGTTGGCGTTGCATTTCGTAAGTCTACTAGTTAAGGCTTTCGGTGAGAGGTGCACGGTACGATTGTTGTTCATGGAAGAATTGTTCACATTGTTCTTATGCAGCATAAGAGGAGAAAGCCGCATGATATCTCGCCTGGCTTCACTCAGGTGAGCCGGGCTGTTGGGGTCAGAAGCACATTGCCTCGTCGGTAACTTGATGACGCGGTCCCTGCTTCCCCTTCGCTCTTTTGTCAAAGACACATTGTCCTTCACGGTGGATGATTCCTCTTTCTCGCTTAGACGGTTGTCCAGGTGGACCTTGGTTTCAGCAGGAGCCTCTGGCGTTGTCTCGAGTTGGATCACCATGGTATTGTTTCGCTTGCGTCCAAAACGATGGCGCTTAGAGTCGGTGAGGATTTTCTTGAAGTCCTCGTTGCTGCAGATGATCCCGGCTGGTTTGTCGTCATCAATGGGTGCAGTGGAGCTGTGTTTCATCAAGCTCCGCAGGATATTCGTATCAATGGCAGACTCACTGTGAGATCGAAGCATCTTCTTCCTGGGATGTGGCCCCATCTTCTGGTGTTTATTCCTCCTAGACTCGGTAGATGATTTCGGAGAAGGAGGCTTGATGTCAACATCAGCTACGGATGATGACCTGGTCATTTTACGTTCCTGATGCATGGTGCTGGTTAGATCACCTAGAAGTACTCCGCTGTCAGAAAGCTGATGGAAAAGCCAGCGTTTTCTGAACCAAGCTATGGGTCGAGTTAGGCTGATGCTCCTACTTAGAGACGGTGAACGTGATTTGATTTGCTCAAACTCACTCCGTTGATAGTGATATTGAGGTGGATTTGAGACACTGATATCTTTTCGAGAACTCGCATCAGCGCTTCTCTCTTCCAAATCGATATCTAAACTCCGAGAACGCGGTGCCAGGCCTTTATAGTGTTCATCAACGTGCTTGTTTTTGCCGATTTCGGAGAGACTGCGCCTGAGATTGGTTGGCTTCTCACTGTGTGCTGTCCGAATGAAGCGTACAGTCCGGTCGGGCGACACACTCACAGATCTCTGGCGCGTCATGATTGGTCGATTGCGTCTCCTGCACGTGACTTTCGGTTTGACGTCACGCTCTTTAGCAAGGATCGTCGTGTCGCGGGCTTCTGTATCTGCTGAAAGCACCGCCTTGTTCATAACCTATGAGGAGATACCAATAATGAATCGGCAATGCATGAGGCACAGAATATACATTGTACAAATGAAATGCTACTTCAGAAATAGCAGTTTGAAATGTTACGAAATGTGCAAATATATTTTGCATCTTGAGATGAGTAATCTATTCCAAACTTGTTTACATTTTGGGCTAACGCTTGCTCAAAACTACCTTAGCCGGAATCAGCAAGGAAAATTTTTGAAAACACGTTTCTCCCACGTTGTTTTGAAAAATACTTCTTATAAAATATATTGCGTGAAGGTTCATTTGAAAAAATACTAATTACCATGGAGAACCATATCATTGAACTAATCATGAAAAATGTAAAAACATATTATGCCAATTTCTTTACTGTCTAACATTATTGTACAATGTAGGTACTCGTTGGAGGAACCTAACATTATGCAAAGTCTAAATGCAAAACAATTACATAAATATGGGTTGTTTAGTTTACGGAAATGTCTTAATTCCACTAATATTACCCAGATTCTGAAACTAAACTAATAAACAAACAAAAACACCCCCTCCCCCCCCCCAAAAAAAAAAAAAAAAAAAAAAAAAAAAAAAAAAAAAAAAAAAAAAAAAAAAAAAAAAAAAAAANAAATAAAAATAAGAAATAAAAATAACACAGAATGGCGAATTATCTGGGAGAGAATTGACACTGTAGGAGTGTACTGGGGTAGCAAAAGACAGAGATGTGTGAAAAAAAATGTTGCAACAAACTTCCAAACTGGGATCAGATGTCTTGATATATAAAATGGCGATGCATAAATAAATGTAGTTAGATACATCAGGTTGAATTCAGTCCGTCTCATGATATTATTCGCAATACCTCACCGCGGTCTAATATTTTCGAGATAAAACACCCCAGACACAATAAGTTTGTATAGCTTCGTTCTCTTTTCAACTCCCTCTTTGTGCTGATATTTTGGAGTTTTGTAAGCTTTAATACACATTTTTTTAAAGCCGACTGTAGATTTCAAGATTTTGCGGTAGGTCGCAAAGGGCAATACAACATCTTGTTCGGGACTTTCCCAGACCATTTGGGGTGTTTCACAAAGATCCTTAGTCGAACTTAACTCTAAGTTAGACTTGAACATTATGGAAAGCCATTTGTAGCCTTGAAATTAAATATTTTTAAAAGCAAAAGTTTAAGTATCTTAGACTTTTTTTTTAAATTCCACATCAACTTAAGAACATGAAATCTCCTTGATAATACCAAATATGAATGGTTTAAATCAACATTAATATGCCTTTTAAAATGACTTTTACAAAATATTTTCAAAGATACTAATAGATTTCCATGATATTGTTAAGTCCAACTTAGATATAAATTCAACTTATGATCTTTTTGAAACACTCTCATCTCTCCTAAGTACATGGCAAAAAAGCTACCGTGTTCTTTTGGGAAAACACTTTCGTAGCGACATCAGTGGACCCCAAACGGCCTGAATCCTACTTAACCTTTGAGCAGTAACTCTACATTTCATTTAAACTGTGACAGTCACTCTGAAATATATTACAAACCAAAGGTGGCGCTAAACACGTTTTAGTGCAACAGACCAATGCAGTAATCCCGTTCAAAAATTGGAAGGCATATTTTATTTTCGCAAACGACACCATAAATAGTTTTGTACGTTAGTGGCGCTAGAGCGTTATCACTGAATCTGCCAAACCGATTCCTTTTCTGTCTTCGATAGAAATCGAATCGTCCACTGCATTTTGTAATGGATATATGTACGGACATGTGAAGTGAAATGGTACTTTACACAAGTGGTGTAGCTTCTGGATGATAAGAAACATGAACATGGGGGAAGAGAGAGAGAGAGAAGGGAAAGAGGGGTGAGATGAGGAACATATACGTGGAAAAGAATGAAAAGGATCCCCCATCCACACCCTTCCAAGATCGTTGGTCTTGTCTTTCATCCCACTGATGCCCCCCCCCCCTTCAAACCCTCCATAATTATACTTGAAAGTGCCCCGTGAATGTTATCATGCTGTGCCACTTATAAGACAATCCGATACGGAAAATAATGTCCCTAGTTATTTCGTTTGACATTAAAGGCAGGTCAAAGCCATCTATACACAAAGTTTGGCCAACTTGGTTTCACTGGGTCACAACATGGCGTACCGGGCTGGCAAAACTCTGCTTCAGATGTACGTAAACTGCCATCTGCAGCTCACAATGTCCCGATTTGTGGACAGTCATGTCCACAATGCATCGCCAATTAAATGGTCATTTTGGTACAGGTACCGGAAATGGCCTAAAGCCTTCACCTAAAGATTGCGCCAAAAAAAATGTATAAATAGCAGTCTTTCGATCTCGGTAGATTACACTGCCTTTGAAATAAAGCTTATACTATACTAAGGGTGAATAATGTTTTTTATTTTTTCAATATTATTTGTCTATATGTATTTCTTTTTTTCACTACACCACGTTAATTATGATTGTTTTTTTTTTTTTTTATGTTTTCAATCCATATGTGAACACATTTCTTTTCAGACATGACATACAGGGGCGGTCGCTAATTTCCTATGGTTTATGGCATTATTTCTTTACATTTCTGTGTGTCATTTAACGTTCTTGTTCTGTCTGTCCCTTAGAAAATCCTTATTTTTTGTTCAAATAATATGGACAGTGGCTCTCCATGAGTGCATCCATTGAAAGGACACGGGGAAGGGCACCTGTCTCACTCAGAGGGTGGTATGCTTAATTTGCAAATCCTCTAATTAGAGGGGGTGTAGGACGGGGACCTGTCGTCTCGTTTTCGGGTTCGTCTAGGTATGGAAGTGGATAGATACTGTATTTTTTGGCCAGGTCGACACATATCAGATAGTTAACGGAGCAAGAAAATTATACCCCTCCTCTATAGGTGGATTAAGTTGTCAATCCCCCACCCCTTCCGTCGCTTAGCCTTGACTATACCTAAACCATAGTTAATTCAGAGTATAAAACGGCACCCATTCATTTAGGCAACGTAGAATTCGCTTTGTCAGCCAGTGCTTTTAAGCAATACTCGGTGATCGCTTACATGCTGTCTGCGGAACGCCAGAAGGACATTAACTCTTAGGATGTTCGAATGTTAAGGCCTTTCTAGTTCTGATTTGAGGATGCAATTTGCCTGTAAAGATCAAGCGGTCACGGCATCGGCCTCTGGTACCTAAATAAGGCATCTTGCACTTAAGAACACGTCCTGTTGATGCGCTTTATTTGCTTGAAAGGAAGAGGAAACGACATTAAAATAAGGAGGAACGCGGTATTTGAAATTGAAGACAGTGCGGGACTCACTTCGCCCTATTAGGGAGTAATGTGCAGTCGATACAAGAGGTACAGGCACAGGCAGATCTGACAAAAGAAGGGGCGGATAGAGATGAGAAGGAATGGGTGAGTGGGGGAGGGGTAAAGAGTGAGGGAGGGAGGCGTAACGAGAGAAAGGGACGGAGAAAGGTACATTGATAGATACATTACAGATCGAGTGAAAGGGAGGGATAGAATTGAGAGGGACAGAAAAGGGGAGAAAGAGAGAGGGGTGCAGATGAAGAATAGGAAGGACTGGAAGATCAGCATTAGAAAGTACAGGAGGCATAAGATGTGAGAGAAGGAATGTGAGAAGAGAAAGGAATGGGGAGATTGAATGAGGGGAGAAAGGGGGAGGGTGAGAGAGTTGAAGATAGCGAGTAGGAGGGAGAGGGAAAGAGATAGAGGGAGGGAGAAAGAGAGAGAAAGGGGGAGGGCTTAACAGTGGAAACACGTCCCTGTCTTCCAATACTCCAGTATTTCTTTTTCGCTTCTTTTCGTTTCGTTTACATTAATAACCTGCTATTACGATGTTACAACGCGCTGTTCTACAAAATGCACCTATGCTGCTCCACTCACCCCTTGCCCCCACCCCTCCCTCCCCCACATCCAAAATAATGTAGTGACATCTCGTTCTCTTCCCTGCTCTATTTCAAAACCCTGATATTGATGTCGCGATCGGGATGCATGGTAGCCCTACTTGTTAAAACACCCCGACTTGACGCCGAAGTCTTGTCAATTCCGATTAGATTCTATATCTAAGCCGTACCCGATGCATATTCATTAGTAGCCGGATTCGAAGATAATGGCATTTATATGAATTGCCCCAGGAGGGTTTATTGTCAAACAGAGTACATTTGAAATCTAGTGTCTATTTCGACGCAATTGAGATTCTTCCTTTTTTTTTTCCATTACGCTATAATTTGGACAAATATCTCAAATGCGACGCTATTGCACCCTGATGCGACAAACATGGCACATGGTGATACAAAAACCGAGGAAAAAGCAAATCTGCAAAATATACTTACGATTTTGATTGTAAAAACAGTGTACCGAGGTTTTTGCTCCGTTTTTTCCGTCCATGTATGATGGCGAGTCTATTAAATATGATTCACTTCCCTTGTCTTCTTTTTATCAATCTTCTTTATCACTTTCTACTGCTCTGTATCCTTCATCGTCATCATCATCACCATATTTTTCTTCTTCTCTTCATTATTTTTATTTTTTCATTCTTCATCATCTTCTTCTGCTCCTACTCCTCCTCCTTTTCTTTTATCTTCATTGTCTCCCTGTTTTTAATCCCTTCATATTAGTTTCTTATAAACCCCATTAATGTTGTACAATTTCTTATCTTTCCTTTTCCCTTTCTGCTATTATCATCTTCTATGTTTTCCTAATCTCCATCGTCCGTTTCCGATTTCCCCTGTCTGTGTTGTTACTGTTGTTACTTTGGACCCTCCGTTTCTTAGTCATCTCAATTTTTCTTCATCCTTCTTATCGTCTGTTAAGAGCCAGAAGGGCGTTAACTCATAGAAGCCACCACTACCCCCCCCCCACCACTATTGGTGAAAATGTGCTACACTATATACATGTCGGAAGTTTAAATGAATAAATGAAAAACTAAATTAATTATTAAATAAATGAACTTATATCTTGATATACAAAGTTAATGTTCTTTCGTCTCTCACGAACTGAATACGCTCACGATGGAGCAAAACCCAATTTTGTCCTTCGGGCTTTACAAACCCCTCAAACTATTTACCTTGATCCTCAAGTGCAGCACACACACCTACCGCTACTCATATCCTAGTCCTCCTCTTTCTAACAAAATACATATCGATCTTACATACTGAACGTATTAACATTAAGAAGATTCAGTTTGCCTACGCCATTTTCTATCTCGACTTTCACAAGGCACTGTTGATACTACATTATTAGTTCATTGGTACTGTATTTATTCACGGGAGCGTGATAATAATGATTAATTACAGGAATTGTTTTTTCTTCGAGTAAGCAAGGACTGCGGTAACGTATCGTGGATACGACGGAGATAGGGAATTCTAATTAGTGTAACCAAGCTGGGGCGGCGGAGGGGCACATCACGTGTCTCTATACCTACTTTATTTTTCAACCAGACTTAATTCGGGAAAATCGCGAAGTTGTTGTATTTGTTACTGACTTTAGAACAAAAATTGTCTTTCCAGATTAAATACAAAAATAACCAATTATTATAATGTGCCGACTTTTTTCACGATAGCACTTTCTCGATCAAAATCTCTTATCAGGTATTGATGATGATGTTGGTTATAATGATGATGATGATGTTGATGACGCTGATGATGAATATTAACTAAGTTAATGCTTTGTTTATGGATCCGAGTCATAGTGTTGTAGTTTCAGTATTAAGCAAATTCTTCCTTGAAACATAACGACATGAAATAAAATACGTCTGGACACACTCGAACTAGTCAAAGAGGCCCCGAAGCGATACAGCTTAGTACATATGACTAATATACTTCCATATCCCCTGATAAATTAAATAGCTGTATAGTGTTAATCAAACGAGGCTGTAGCGTGACCTTTTCGACCGAGGAAGCGAGACGCGGTGTCAAACTAATATCAAATGATACAAGTGCACTTTATTAAAAAAAGGAAGAAAATATCTATGGGGCCTACGCCGCATGGATTTCGGTAAGCCATTGATTTGATGGGGGTACCTTTAGCAAAGTGAGGATAATAATGGTTGGGCATAGTCTTGAAATAACCTTACACAGACAGCATTATTCTTTTAAACTTAAATATAAGGTTAAAAAAACTACGTTGAAATAACATACCGTCAGAAATTTGAAAACCATTATTTTACCTTAAAATCAAGATTTTTTTTTTTCATTTAACTTTTTTTTTTAGGCCCATGCATGCAGGGCCATAGAATATATATTTGCATATACGGTTTCTGTGCTTTATAGATGCATATTATTGTTAACATTATGATTATGACTATCATCATTACTATCATCA
>BEXV01001448.1:8906-28776 GCA_003118195.1 Hemicentrotus pulcherrimus
TTCTACCACATTTGTCTTATTGCCTTCTGTTACTCGTTCTCCTTTTAGTATCCTCTAGTCATCTGTTTCAATCTCTTCTCTTGTTTACTTTTATTATATCCTTGACTAATCATTGTGAATCGCCATTCATATTTTTGTAATATAATTTTTAGGCATTTGTATTTATCAATCTTTTGTAAATTCAATTTGTTTCAGCCTCTGGCTGCTATTTGAATGTACGTTTTTATTAATAAACTATATTAATTAATGGGTTAATATCAAGTTCGGTTTACTTCTACTTGGTTCCACATTAGAAAAGCATCTTACGGGAACTAGTATATAAATGCAAATGGAACATATTTTAAAAGGAGCTACACAACGTCAATTGACATATGAGGGTGAAGAAGCAAAACAGAAGGTAATTTAAATAGCACTGAAATATATCAAAGTTTGACATAAAGGTGTATACACATTGAATCTAATATTACCCGTTATGGCTCATTGTTTGTGGTTTCCCCGAAGAAACCGCTTTAATAGTTTTGGGCGTTTTAGAGTGCAATGAAAAAAAAATGTTTACACGAGTTATCGATTTTTATGGTTAACGGATACGCGTAGATATTGATATGTGAGTATATACCTACACTTCTTTACGTGGAATGAATGTCGTAAAATAATACTAAGTCCGTCATTATGGAAGGCAAAATGGCTATGTTTGTTACTGCAGATTGCAATGACTGGAATCATCATAGCGTGGCACAACAACTTTAGAGAATACTCATATTGTATGAGGAATGGCAATGTGCTAGACCTGAGCACTACACAAGACTCCCCCATTTCATTATTATTAATGTTACTTTTAGTATTATTGTTCTTATTTATCATTATAATAATTATTATTATCAATATTATTATCTTTATTATTATCATTGTTATTATCATCATCATAATTACAATTAACATTGATGTTATTATTATTGTTATTAAAAAATGCATCAGGCTTATCATAAAATATTCAAATCAATATTTCTTCCTCTCTATCTTTGTTAAATACAGATGAAGAGACACTTGCTGATTGTGCACTACTTTCCATACAATCACCCTGCTCACAAGCAGGAGGGGTGATTTGTTACGGTAAGACATAGTTATTAACTATTCATCATGCATTCGGTAAATGCATTATGCATAAATGTGTATAGTTATGTTCAGGGTCCGAATGTGGGTCTCGACACTGCGAAAAGTCTTGCATCAACAACTGTTAGTCAAATGGACAAGGTAGAGGATACGCTGTGCTCCTCTTCGTGTGTTGGAAGAGATATTGAAAGATGTGTTGGAGATTCCCAGATTGCACTGTTTAATAGTAAATCAATATTATACATTTGTGTATTAATAGAACAAAAATAATGTGATAGTTGGGATCTTATTATTTGCTTATCATTTTAGCACCAGGTTAAAGTTTTCATATTGATATAGAAATATTCTGAAGAGGTAGACATTGAGCTTCAGCTTCAGGTTTAACAAGGGATCAGCATGATGTTGTGAGGTTCAATAATTGTAAGACTTCTAAAGCCGAGTATACTCTTAAGCCCCACAGGAGGCCAATAAAAGGAAAGACTAATTTGTGATTATTTTTGGCAGTTACACATAATAAGGGCAACAAAGTACAAATGTTGTTTTAGATTATAGTATACCTTGCTCAATTATCAAATCAAATATCATATCGAAAGAGTTTTTCTCGGGCAAACTGTCCTTTCCCGCATCATATCATTACAGTCACATTGTATCTACAAAATACCAAACGGACTGCCAGTCCTCCAGGATGTGCAGAACCAACCTCAAACCAAACCGAAGGTTACCGAAGGTTAGTCTGATCATTCCTAAGTTCCTCGCCAGTTATATCATCCATTCATTTAATTTTCATCATTTTTACTTCTTTCAGAATGTGAGAATGTGAAAATGGTTTCATGATTGCATGCATATTCATTTGCATACATGGCGCTGATGTTACTATGACAACTAAATTTTGTTATTTTCTTATCGCTGAATTCATCCATCATTGTCCCTTCCTTTCTTTTCATTTCTTTCTTTCTTATTCTAAGTCAATTTGTCGCGAAAAAAGTCTGAAGAGAAATGAAATTTGACATGGTTATCTTATTTATTGCAATATGATAACTACTTTTTAGTGCATCATTCTTGGTATTAATAATACACCATTATTATTAAATTATTTTCAGGATTGTACAATAAACCCATGAACATTGACCACTAAAAAATATCTAAAGGAGACAACTTGCATTCTAAGATATCGTCTATTATTTTGTGGACATTCGCACGGACCGTGAATATTCCTTATACAGTCTTTCGGTTGATAATGTACATGATACGAATGAAAATATCCATTGTTATTAAATAAAATATCATTATTAAGAATTATGAAATACAAACATTATTGTAATTGGCCCGTTAATGGGTCGATGAAGACAAGTTCAGAAACAAAATGAAAACGACAGAAGCTCGGATCTACAATTGAGTCCTCGTTATTAATTATAAAAGTCAGCCGAAGCTCCATTAGTTACAAACGAAGATTAGTTATTTTAGAACATTTCAATATAGCTAATTCTCTCAGAGGCTGGGCGACCCTATAGACAAGTAATATAATTAATGCTATTAACTTTTAGATGTATACCAAGCCAATCTAATAACCGTAAAATTAATCAACCCAGCTCGTCTCCTCTATGGTTCTAGCGTCCCCTTTAGGTCAATGTGTTGCCCAAATCAGCGTACCCCTACATTATTTATATACACTATATAACAGGATATTGAAAATTGCCCTTGAATTGTGAGAAAAGTGAAAATAACCTATTCTGTTGTTACTAGGTGATGTTACTACGAGTGTGAGCATCTAGTCACCATCATCACCACCACCACCACCAGCAACACCACCATCACCATCATCACCACCACCATCATCTCCATCATCACCATCACCACCATCTCCATCATCTTCACCACCAACATCTCCATCAGTGCCTTCAACTGATCGCACAACGAAGGAAGGTAAGTTATTCACGACACATGCATGACCATTTGCCATTGAGCCGAACGGTATAAACATAAGCAATTATCCAGGAAATCTCAAACCATATGATAAGAAATGGTTGGAATTGCCATTTCTGATTTAGAACCAGGCGAATAAAGACTTGAACATTTACCATGTATTAACCATAACCATGGTGATTTTGCAAAGGAAATTCCAGGTAGTTTCCTGTAAATTACAATAAAATCAAATGTAAGATAGCCATGACTGTGGTCACCTTCAGTAGCATCTAAAACACCAGGCCCTCCTCCAGCTGGTGCAGAAACTGCAGAAAAACTTCTATAAAAAAGGTACCGACTACTTTAGGTAACTTTAAGCAAAGCCTCACAGCTGTTAAGAGAAAAAAGTGGAAGCGGGATGGCTCAGTGGTAGAGCAGTGGTCTCGTAACCGGGAGGTCCCGGGTCCGAAACCAAGTTGATGCACTAGTACCCTGTGGTAAGGCCTCAACCATCCAAGTCAATCGGAGAAGATTTTAAATCGCTTCGAAATAAGCAAGAGAGTTGATGTCGTGACAAACAGAATGTAACAATAACGTTTATAATAATAATAATATCTAACATTTATAAAGCGCTGGTATACACATACAGTTCTAAGCGCTTTAAAAACAAATGAAAATTACATTTAAGCCTCAATTAAAAGTGAATTGAAATAGAAAGTTAAAATATTATATTCTTGATTCTAATTCTGATTATTGTATTATCAAAATCATGAATATTTATTGAAGCATTGGTAAAAACCTAAGCAAGTCGATCAAATGCTTGTTCGTTAGTTTGTTCTTTCATTGACAGAGTTCACAGCCTACAAGCAACATGGATGTAACCTAATATTTTGTTTAAGTAATAGCTAAGGGAACGGATAGAACGTTGTAAATTGAGGTATACATTGCACATTTTATTTATGGACGATTCACATTAGATTAAAAAAAAATAACGAATCAAACATACAGAGCCTATTTCGATTTCGCAACTTCGCTCGCATACAAAACTGTAAATTTGTTGAATATTCTTCCCTTCTCCTTGTTTCCCCTTCAATTTCAGTACATTCAATAAGGCTAACCGCCACAGTACATGCTGTCTCGGAGTCTAAAAACCCTACTCAATTTTCAAGAGAGCTTGCCACTACCAACATATACTCTAATCTTTCTTCTGGAACACCAACTCAGTCAAAGAACTGTACATGTAATCCGAAAGGTAAGTCTGATTGAGTTTTTTGAAATAAAAATGACGAAAACAAATACGCAGCGGTGTCGTCCCCAGAGACCGAAAGCCCAATAGACCGACAGACAGACAAAGGAAAGAAATACATACAGAAAGATATCGAAATGTCGGTCACGAGGGCCATCGGTCTTGTGAACGTTCTAAAAGGCTAGAAGACCAACGAGACTGGCATTGTCGGTCTAGTTGGCTGTCAGTCGTGTGGACTCTCCGTGTAGTGAACCCTCCAAAAAAAGTTGTCCAAGGCCCACAAGACCGAAATGGTCGGTCTCATGGGCTGTTCAGTCACTGTATATCGGCCAATTTGAGAAATTTGGCCCATGGAAATGAAAGGCAATTTTTGGTGTTATTATTAAACACTAATTTAATGCAGAAATGCACCATTCTCCTGTGAAAACAAAGTATAACCGGGGGGAAGCCGTGATATGTTGTTTCTTTTTCTTCTTTTTCCAGGAGTGCAAATTGGCGTGATTGTAGTTGTTGTAGCTCTGATGCTGTCTGCAGTTGCTATTACTTTCTTGCTCATTCTGCTCAGGTAATTTTAGGTTTATGCAATTTACTTTAGCCCAGTATTTCATTTCACCTTTTACGTCTTATAAATTGGCGTGATTGTTGTTGTTGTAGCTCTGATGCTGTATGCAGTTGCTATTTCTTTCTTGCTCATTCTGCTCAGGTAATTTTAGGTTTATGCAATTTACTTTAGCCCAGTATTTCACCTTTTACGTCTTATAAATAGACGAAACGAACAACTGCAGAAAGGTACTACCATTAAAGAGCTGTCTCCTAGCATGCATGATACAAATAATAATGGTTTCTTTTTAAGGTTAAAGCACTCTACTACTTGTAACTAGATAAGTCAGTTAAAAGTTGTTTGACCTTTGAACCCACATTCAGACAACACTCACACTCAAACCGTTGAGGTCTTTTTTTTCAGATGTAAATAAATTACATAATTAGATCGTTTCAAATAAGCAATGATTGGGACATTGAAACCTTCTTTTCTTCTTCTTCTTCTTCAAGATAATCTGCCTCCTTCAATACTGAAGATTCTTGCAGATGCCGTATACTCGGCCTGGTTGGGGTATGCAGGTGGACCATTACACCGGGGTTTCCCCCTACTCTTATACGAATAGTGCAATGGGTTCTTAACGTGCAAGGGTTGTGACTCTCCTGTACACGGGGCCTCCATTTAACGTCCTATCCGAGGGACGGAGTGTTTTCCACTTGACATAACCTGCATCTATGAACAAGGGAAGGGGCACGTTAACACACAACGCATGCTTCAGTCATCTGCCTGGGTGGGAGTCGAACCCGGGATCTTTGGTTCGACAGGCAGACGCTTTACCGATAAGTGGAGCTTATTCATCATAAAGTTTATGAATTGATTGAGAGATCTGATTATCACTCATGTCATCTTTTCTTACCACTTTTCATCAAATCAATGACAATAAGGCTTATGCTTGATAGATGAAGTTTGTACCTTCTCAGAACTTTATTGATCAATCTCTTTTTCATTTTTAATAAAGTGTTTTATTTCCTCAATACCAGAGGGTACATATAATAAAAATCATGTAATTAACATCATACTGACTTACCATCACATTCAGAATAATCAAAATACAATACGAAAGTATAATATTTAATTAATATCGATTGCTAAACAAAACAACTCTTTCATACGTGTTCTTGTTCGTTTAAAACAATAATAGTAATGATAATATTGATAAAATACTTAATCAATTCATGTTCATTTTTTTCTTTCAAAAACGCTGTTGATATAAACAAAATAAATAAATGCTTGTACATGAAATATTATCATCTGTCAATAAACAATCAAATACAAATACAGTACTACTTCTGAAAAAAAGAAAAACTCCCCGAGGGAAAGAGAGAGAGAGAGAGAGAGATAAAGATTATTTTTTTAAAGGTACCCCAATGATTGATATTCGTAGTATTTATTAGAAGTATCATGACAGTTTTACTTCATTTATGATACTAATACTAAACGATACACTAATACTAAATGATTCTAAACAAAGTAGATATAAGTGAAAGTAATTTTATAATAATTTTTTACAAATAATCCTTTTAAAAGCCTAAAAATAAGTACATATTGTTACGTTTGATAAATTTGATATGGTATTGTTTTGTGGACAAAACACTGATATATTTCATTTCAGTTGTTGAATATAAATCCTTTATAAATAATAATAATGCTAACAATACATTATGGGAATAAAATAGCACCTAATACATCGACGGTGTTTCTAAGCGCTTTTCAGATGTAATATTTCTCCGGTTTTGAGATTCCACGACTTTTGCATTCCTTCGGGTACCCATTAAATACGGGGTTGATAGTGGTGAATGTGGATTGGTATGGATTTATTCATGTGATTTTTTTTTTCTGTAACAGACGCAAAGTACCAACCAGGGCTGGAGAGAACGGACCAGATCCTTACATGGACCTACAACCCAGACCCGAGGCAGACAGGACATACCAGGAGATGGCTATCACCTCAACGGATTCGTCCAAAATAACAGGAGAAAGTCGTCTACCATCATCAAACCTGTTTTATGAAAACCAGAATGTTGCGCAGTATGCAAACAAAATAAAGGAGGCTGCGGATTATAAAGATGTGCTTAATCTTGATTAAGACAATTTGAAGCTTCAGAAAAACAAAAGTTGCTTGACAGCAATTTTCCGTTCTTCTATTTTTCATTTATAGAGAACTTCATCAATGGATTAGTTCGGTTATCCTGTTTCGAAAGCAATACAAAATCTCACATAATATGTTGATTAAATTATATTAAACATTCGCAAAAGTAACTGGAAAAAAATTATTACTTTTACACATAGAATTTAGGAAAGTCATGAAGAATATAGCTTAAAAGATTTACAGGTCTACTCTTAGTGCTGTGTAAATATTGCCTTGATTATAGTAATATTTTAATCATTAGAATTTTGAATAAAATCTTGTTTACCGTGCCGCAGGATCCTTAATTAGTTATAAATAATCATACGTCATTGTATAAAATATGTTACATATAATGTTATGGGGGTGGGGGCAATTTCCTGGGGGTTATAGGGTACTTGTCATATGGGGCGGGTTACATTGTCGGAGATAAATTGTCCTACGATGGATGTCCGGGGGGCATGCGTCAAGTTGTAACTTAACTTGCAGATAGACTTAATACGACCTCGAGTATGTATCGAACATAATGTTCATTTACTGTGAATATGGATTATAATATGTTATGCTGGGAGCTACACATTTATGCTTTAAAGACATTCTACATTTTTTTGTCAATTATGTATCATTTATATACATTACCACATACCATAGCCAAGGACTCTTTGAACCAAGGAACGGCATATTTGTGTCCATTATATACCAGAAATAATATATACTGTGTTGCGATTGATAACTGATGGAAAGGGATATGAACGTTCAGTAAAATCTTTTCAATACGTTAAAATAGTAACAAAAGTTGTAATCATATTATATGTTGTATTTCTTCAAAATTTGTTATAATATGTTTAAACATATTATAAACAAATGTAAAGACAGACAACATTTTATAATACGTTTGTTTGTTGAAAATACATATTTAGAACATGCGTTGTGTTAGTGTATTTTCTTCAGATCCACACTTCATTAACAGAACATAAAATGTACTGCAATTTCTACTACGACTATGTTATTTTATGTATTTTTCATGTAAATTCGCTTCCGCATTCCAGAAGCATTGTTCTATACGCGACTTGTCTTACTAGAAACACCGTTGCACTATTTTTAACCTTTCAATGCAAAGACGAGTTAATGGGGAAGTGTGTTTCAAAATTTCCTTTTGTCACCTTACCTTCCGATTTCGAAATGCACGTAAATTTATTGAAATTGGCAGGTTATGATGCGACTGCTTAAATTTGTATCACTTATTCATATTATTACTTGCTCACTGAAGCATGGAATGGAGTTAGTCTTTGATAAAGATGCTTCCAATTATGAATTAATTATTTTGTAAATATATGTTTTGTTAATAAAAATAATAATATTTAATTTTTATATAGCGCTTAATACAAATGTCTCTAAGCGCTTTACAAAATACTATTACCCCTGTCATTGGATTCAGTGCTTGCCTGCACACACTGTGTGCACAATCTCCACTCCCTGGGGAGGATTCAAGCCGGGCGTCACTTGACGCTCACAAGCTGTTTGACCAACAATGACGGCCGCATGCTTAAGAATACCTATTTGACACCTGGGTGGAGATTAGCAAGTGCAGGTTAATATCTTGCCAAAGGATATTAGAGCCGTGTCGGGATTCGAACTCTCGACCTTCGCATCTTCAGTCAAGCGCCTGAACCACCCGACCACGACACTCCCACGTCATAAGTCTAAGTCTCAAAATTTGATTATATTTTATTTAACCACTCAAATTTTGATTGCGATTGAGTTACAAAGCTGTAACAATAATAAATGAAAAGAACTATAATAATGATAATTAAAGCATAGCACACAATAACAAAAGCAATTATGAGTGTATATTACACAGTGAATATTTGTACACCCCTGTATGGAAAAGAAAAGAGGAGGGATGGGTGAACAAAACAACAAATGTGAAAGTGCGCATGAGAGAGAGAGAGAGAGAGAGAGCGAGAGAGAGAGAGAGAGAGAGAGAGAAACGGAGTGAGAGGGAGGGGGCACCCTCCTTTCCGCAGAATCTACTCTATTAATTTTATGATCAACTTCTTGTCCTCTTGGAAACGCATTACATTTTATTCGATTTTTTCTTCAATGAATCTCCTCCCATTAAGAGATAAGTAGACTTTCCACTATAATTTATTTTATTTTCTACGATATTCTCCCCATTGATTTTACAGGTACCACTCAGTTCCAGTGAAAAAATGTGTTAATATTTAGTTCGTTTTACTTCCACATTAGAAAAGCAAGTGATGGGAACTAGTAGTTAAATGCAAAAAAAAAATAAAAAAATAAAAGGAGGTACGCAATAGAAATATGAGGGTGAATAAGAAAAGATTACCTAAAAGAGCACTAAAATATACTTAGGTGTCAGATAAAGGTGAATCTTTACAATACAAAATCTAATATTAACGTTTACCAAGATATTTTAGTAATATTATGGCATTTTGTTGTGGTTTTCCCCCAAAGAAACTGTTTATTTTTTGGCGTTTTAAGGAGCGATAAAAGGATTAATCGCACGAAATAAATATTTCTGCATGTGGTAAACGGAAATGTGTAGATATTGATATGTAAGTTTATACCTACACTAATAAAGGTAGAATGAATTTCGTAATATATTACTCAAACAGACTTTATGAAAGGCCAAATGCAATGTTTGCTACTGCATATTCATTGACTGTGATCATCAGAGCGTAGAGAATATTCATATCATTGAAAAGATGAAATTCTTATTCATTCATTTTATGGGATCTTTGGTGTATGCTACGGGAATAAATCTATTCAGACCGGGCGCTGTGTGTTTGGAGTACACATTAAGGACAAGTTTATAATACTTTGAGTATGATTTATGTTTGGAGTAAGCGGTATTGCAAAAGTTATGATGTTTGAGAAGCTTTGCATCTGTAGATGTAACAAAAAGTTGTCCTTTGACCAGTCCTTATTACTTTTTACTGTATATGAGGAATCATGGAGTGGATATGCTTTTTCGCGATTTCAGCATATATTTTGAAGGCCTGTGATCTGGTGTTGGGTGCAACTACGATAACAAGTAAGTTACAGTAAACTAAGTAATGAAGCATTTTGAATAATTAGCCCTCAAGAAACCAACACATGTAAGATTCAGTATCACAACTAAGATTTCCCGAGACCTTTAAAACCATTGCTCGTGTCTTTTGTTGTTTATCTTGATGAAAAATCCAATGCTTCGTGTCCCATGAACGTCATCTTCTGTATGCCCATGCCTTGAGTCATATTAATGCATGGCCGGACAGAGAGTTTTTTTATGTTGGGGACGGGAGTAAAGTGCAATGAATTATTGATAATTTACTGCATTTATTTTTTATTTTTTATTTGTGGGAACTGCCCCCTACCCTAGCCCCCGCTGCGTACAGTCATGGTTCAGTGACAAAGCAATGGCCTCGTCACTGTGAGGCCCCAAGATCAAAACCGTGTGGATGTGTTATACTGCCCTTTTGTGGGGCTTTGATCCTCATTACTGTCATTTATGACTTAAAGGGATCCGGTAACTTTGTCTCAGAATCTGAAACAAAATCCTGGATTTAAGCTCATGCTGCAATGATAATGATTAACCTTTAAGTCAGTTAGGAACTCCATGACGTTTACAAGCCAATCGCATGTCTGATCATCAAGATATTTATGATTGGAATTACAAATTTTGAAAACCGTTTGCCAAACGGTTTTCATAACACTACAGTCTATTGGGGAAAACGAGTATGGTGAAACCGGTTACCCAAAGATTTTTACTTTTTTGAGGCACTTCATGATCATTTTGAAGCGCAATTTTGTTAGGGCTTCAATATTACTCCATATCACAGACACTGATAACACGTAGTGTCGTGCATCTCAGATTTAACATTGTTAAACGATGCCTTTAAGGGCGTAGGTCCCCTAGTTGATAAGGATAGGACTAGCATAAACATGCTTTAGCAGTCACGCAAAACAAACACTGGTGAATTATTATTCAATAAAATCTGAGAATGTAAACTATTATCTAGATCTATTAGGAATAAATTATTGTCAAATTAATTCCATAAATTGGGGTAAAAACAAAATATTCCAACGTTATGATCATCAGTGCATGTTGACGTTGATACATGTATGTTAATACATAGGCATGCGACCCTGGGAGGAGCCAGTGAGATACAGTTCCCGAGAATTGTAAAGATACCTGTATTCAGACAGAGAGGCGATGTCAGAACGATATCATATTCGGGCAGCAAGGTTACTGAATACATCATTTCTTATGTCATCTCATCTAGCGATGAAAGTAGAACATAATAAATCGTCGTATTGGTTGCTCGCTCCCAAATTAACTGGCTAGACAGGTAATATTAAAGCAAGTGGTGCACCCCCTCCCTCTGGTAAAAATGTGCCCATAATATTTGTTTAAAATATGGCTACATAAATGACCATGGTGACTTTAGGGAACAACATGCTGTAGATATGACGAAAAATGATGTAATGTTCAAACACTAAATGATTCTATTACTATTTGACAGATGTATGGTTGACAAATGGACTGACACCAAACGAAGGACAAGTGGAGTACAACAAATTAGAGGTTTCTAATTCGACGTCAGCTTGTGGAGATGGACTCTTTTCTTCAGAAGCATCGGTTGTGTGCAGACAGCTCGGATACCTGGGAGTCAATACATTTTTCGATCAATCTCCTTTTGGAGCGAGTACTTCTATTGACCAACAAAGATTGAATTGCGATGGAAGTAAGATGTGTTATGTTAGTGTATGTTTCTAATCCTATCATATCAATCATAATGATTGGAACGGACACAGTCACAAATTGGTAAATAGGTTTTGTTGTCCAGTTGATTAGTCTCCGGGCTGTGAATCATAACAGGTACGGGGTCCGAATTTTCATCGGACCACTGTCCTTAGCTAAGACATTTATCTCCATTTGCCACACGCAACCCAGATGAGGTAAATGAGTACCCGGCAGGAAGAAATTCCTTAAAAGGTTAAATGTGTAATGGCAGTCGTGCTAAAGCCGGGGTAGCCTAAAAATAATGGAGCGCCATTGCCTAGACCTGAGCACTACACAAAACTCCACTATTTTATCATTATTATTATTATAATTATGACTTATATTTGTATTACTTTTATTATTATTATTATCATCATCATCATCAACATCATTATAACAAGCAATAAAGTAATTATTATTGGTATATAAAACGAAATGTACCAGGGTTGTCATAAAGTATTCAAATCAGTATTTCTTCTCCTCTATCTACAGATGAAGATAATCTTACCCATTGCTCACTACTCACCGGACCATCCTGCGCTAATGCAGGAGGAGTGATTTGTTACGGTAAGTCATAGTTCTTAACTTTTCAAATCTGGAAAAAGGCTGGCAGTGTGTGAAATCATATTCTTTCTACTTTTCTTTTTCATGTTCTACTCAGTCAGTAATGTGTCTAATACCAGGACAACTTAACTTAGGACTATTTGTCTTTAATAGTTAAACCAGAAAATCTGAGGCCCTAACTTTATTATGATACGGGCTTTTGTTTTCTGTTCGGTCACTCACCCCTCCTTCTCTATTTCTTCTTTTTTTCCTTCTGTTTTATTGAAACTTAGTGAGATAGTGAGAGAGGGGAATTGTGTTGTCAATCATGTACAAAAGTATCTGTGTTTCTAAATGCATTTTCTAAGTTGATGCAGGAAAACATTCAACGTACATATCTTTCATTATCGAGGCGATAATTCTAAGGCCAGGTAATTTCCACACATATCGTACAGTAATAAATCCTTTTTAAAAATAAATTTTGGCGAAAAGAACAAAGATACTAGCTTTTAAGCAAGAGCACAGAAAAAGCTCATTAAGGTAGTTTCATATTTGATAATAGGGAATTCCTAATACACAAAGATAAGGAAAACTGGATTACACTTTTTACCGATTGATTACATGAGTAACAGAAGAATTGATAATAATGTTAGTTTCAATATTTATGTTTGTTATTAATTTTTAGAGATTGGATACACAGGATGCTATACTTACCCAGGATTAGCTCAAGGTGATCTCCAAAATCCGTGTGAAAATGGACTTCAGAACTTGACAATACCTAAGTGTGTAAGCTTGTGCCATGGAAGCAATGACAGATATACTTATGCTGCCTTGTACCGTGGCGACACGTGCTTGTGTGGGGATTCATCAACAACCATCAGCCAGGCTGACAGGGTAGCTGTTAACACGGACCCTCTATACTGCTCCTCTACATGTGCTGGAAGGAACATTGAAAGATGCGGAGGAGACTCTCACATTGCTTTGTTTGATAGTAAGTTAACATGATATAAAAAGAATTTAACTAATATTTGATAGCCGGGTTCTAATCATTCATCAGCTTATGTGTCTTAATTGAAAGACACATTACCCGAAAATGCCATGAACGATGTGTATTGGTTTTCAGTATTAATGTTCACGAGAACGAGGGGAGGAGCATGATGTCGTAAAGTCCACTAATTGATAGACTTAAAATTCCACTTTATGTTTAATCCACAAACTATTAAAGGGGAAAATGAAATTAAGGAAAATTTAAGTCTGGGGGAAGGGGGGGGGGCAGTTACACATAATAACTACAAAATAAGTACAGTTGACGTTTTAGATGATATTATATCTTACATAATTCTCAAATAAAATATTATATCAAACAAGTTAAAGTTAACGTATCTTATAAAATTGCAGTCACATTGTATCTACAAAATACCAAACGGACTGCCAGTCCTCCAGGATGTGAACCAACCCCAACTCAAACCGAAGGTTAGTCTGATCAATACTAAGTTCTTTGCCAATCATATCAACCATTCATAAATAAATAGCTTTGGTTATTCTAGGATATGTATTGTTTTCTTGTCCATTAATTTATACATTTATAAATTCGCAACCATAGTGTATGATTTTCCCTCATTGAAAGGTGAAGGTTTTGTCATTGAATTAAAACTTCTTTCTACCTAAAAAATATTGCATGATACATGTACAAGTTCGCCTTGTGCGTCACATTATCAAGAAAATCATTTATATTTCATAATGGATAATGTACATCATTTCATTTCATTTCAAACGGAACAGTGATTAGAGGAGAATACTTGTACAAAAAGCTATTTTTGTGGACATTTGCACGGTTGATACAAATGAAAACAGACCCCATTGTTAATGAAAATGATCAATAAGAATAAACATTATACAAAACAAATATGAATTGTAGCCCTTGTTCGCAACTACTTTCGAAAAATCAACTTAAGTCAATATCAACAGTCTTGTCCAGCACCTTTAGAAATGCATGACATTGACGTATTATGAAATATGAACATTGTTTATATAGAATATATAACAGGATATTAGAATTGCCATTGAATTGACTTTTCGAAAGTAGTTGCAATCACGTTTCTCGTTAAGAAGAAAGAAGTGAGCATAAGATATGTTGTTGTTTCTAGGTAATGTTACTACGACTGGTAGCATACAGTCGTCATCATCAACACCACCACAATCAACACCACCATCAACATCATCACCAACACCATCAATTCCATCATCATCTCCATCATCATCTTCATCTCCATCCTCTACACGACCAACATCTCCACCAGTGCCTTCAACTGATCGCATAACGACGGAAGGTAAGTCATTACGATTCATTAACGTTAACATGATAAGGTTCAAATCACGGTTCAAACCGTCATTGCCTATGGGCAGCCCCAAAAGGAAAAATAGCATATAAAATGAAATCGAAATATAGCTAGAAATTAGAACAAACACTTTTTTGTTTACCTTTATTTTATAGAACAAATTGTATTGACTTTTAAAGGATTATGGCTTTTTGGCCTTTTTTGGCCGCCCTTAGTAAATTGCATGTGGTTTAGACCAAGGTTAAGGTTTAAGATGCTTGTGTGAATGCCGGCCATTGATTATAAAGAAATGAATATACACGATGAACAAAAGTTTGATATAACATTAATTTGAAGACATATCACTTGATGGGAAAGTTCAAGTTATTTGGTCAAACGCTGTCCCATACGTACAAGAATCATGACAAAAATATACACGATTTAGCATCAGGAGTGTCAAATTTATGGGTAATTGCCACCTAAGGTTTATCCATGAAAAGGCTTTGTTTCGGAAATACATATTCTAGGACGATCATGGAGACTGTCCTAAATTCAATTTAAATAGCCTTGTCCATAACTTTTTGTAATGTTTAATTTGAATAAAATATTCCCTATTCCGAACATAATATCTACAGTCAATTCTACATGCTATTGGTCTTGAGTTTATTGTTTGAAAGTCCTTATGATCTTTTTTCTTGTAATCTGACGCTTCTGTCATTGTCGGAGCTGGTGTAGACCAGCTCCGACAATGACAGAAGGAATGCCATCTGTGGAAAATGTCCAAACTGATCTTACTAGTCCAGGTAATTTATACTCAGGGTGTCGTACAGAGGTGTCGTGGTCTAGTGTGTATCACATCACATGGTTCGTGGTTCGAGTCCCAGTAGCTTTGATGGTATAGGGTAGTAGTAGTAACGGTAGTGGTAGTGGTGGGGTAGTAGCGGTAGTGGTAATAATAGTAGTAGTAGTAGTAGTAGTAGTAGTAGTGGTAGTGGTAGTGGTAGTAGTAGTAGTAATAGTAGTAGTAGTAGTAGTAGTAGTGGTAGTAGTAGTAGTAGTGGTAGTAGTAGTAGTAGTAGTAGTAGTAGTAGTAGTAGTAGTAGTAGTAGTATTAGTAGTAGTAGTAGTGGTAGTGGTAGTGGTAGTAGTAGTAGTAGTAGTAGTAGTAGTGGTGGTAGTAGTAGTAGTAGGAGTAGTAGTAGTAGTGGTCGTAGTAGTAGTAGGAGTAGTAGTAATGGTGGTAGTAGTAGTAGTAGTAGTAGTAGTGGTAGTAGTAGTAGTAGTAGGAGTGGAAGTGGTAGTATGAGCAGTAGTATTGATATATGATATTATACAAATTAGTGCTTTTAATTCTCTCATAGGCCTATGCGAAATGTGACTAGTAAACATGTTTTCATCTACTTCATAGCTGCAGACATATAAATACTTTTTGTTTTTAATTTCTCAGTGATCAACTCGGACGTGACACCAAGGTCACGGACTCCTACAGGTATGCCAGCTAGAACCACAAGAACAACGCCGACGGGAGTGCAAGGCAGTATAGGTGAATTATGAAGAAGACAAAATAATTGGTTGTAATACATTTCGTATCACTGTTGTGAGAATTGATTAAACATCTCTGGGTGAAGCATATGAAGATTTTTACATCGTATATTTGACATCCACCAATATATCAATATCATTTATTCAAAGAACACGTAATTGTAAATGTGGTGTTACGATGTTACAGGGGACGATGAACAAGGGGCATGTGATATGTGAATGCATAATATTGTAGCTGCAAACTCTTAAAATGACAGTTCAGCCTCCAACAGTTATGTGTAAACGAATATTTGTGGTTTAAATTGTTTCCAGGCTTGTATATCGGCGTTGGAGCCGGTGGTGGAATTCTGTTTCTCATCGTCATCCTCCTCCTGGTCGTTTTCATAATACGACATCGGTAAGAAAGTGACGGACATTATATACATAGTGATTAGTAGGTACATTTTGGTATATTGGAATAGGGTTGTGTAGTGGTATTTGGGTTCATTGACTTCACTCTCAATCTAAGGGTTGCTGGTTCGAATTCCCGCCGGGGAATAACGTCATTTGCCAAGACAATATGACAATTTTCCAACCCTCCACCCAGGTATAAATGGGTAACTGGTAATTGAAAAGGGGAAAAAATGTCCACAAATATTGTTGAAAACTTTTAATGAAGAGTTTCGAAAAGTAATAAAGTGGATTAATGTGAATAAGTTGTCCTTGAATCTTCAGAAAACTAATTATATACTGTTTAGTAATTCAGTTAATATTTTGCCAGGCGAAGTGGCATTTAATAATAACCCATTTGATAGAGTAACTTCAACAAAATTTCTTGGGATACACATAGATGAGAAACTGAACTGGAAAACTCACGTGGACAAATTAAGTAAAGTGGTGTCAAAAAATACTGGTGTTATTTATAGGTTAAGATCATGTATACCTCAAGAGGTATTGTTCACTTTGTACTCTACTCTTATTTTATCATTATGGTATGTTGGTATGGGGCAAATCATCCAAAACTCAAATCCATAGGCTTTTTGTTGTGCATGCAGAAGCGGGTTATTAGAATAATTTGTATAGCAAATTATCGTGCACATAATCGTGCACGAATCTACTTTATTATGAAAACGGTATTCTAAAACTAGAAGATCTTTATTCAATGCAACTAGGAATGTTCATGTTTATCATTCACTCTGGGGAAGTCCCTCCTGCCCTTGCTCAAATCTTTAGAAGAAATAACCAAATTCACAGCTATAATACTAGGCAGGCTTCTGCTCTCCAATTACCATATGAAAGGACAACATTCACTCTGAATACACTATGTCCACTGGCCCCAGGTTCTGGAATTCACTTGATACTACTATAACAAATGCTTCAAGTATATCAGTTTTTTAAAGTCATATTTGCTTCACAAGTATGTCGATGACACATGCATGTGTTATCAATCTTTATTTTGTGTGTACTGTAGCATATTTAACTCTTCTCTCGATCTATTTTTCGTTATTGCTGACTTTGACATCATCCCCTTTATCCCTTTTCTTTTTTCTTCTTCTTTCCCATCTGTACATATACCATATATTCCTACTTGTCGTTCTTGACCACTGCACTCAGAGAGCAATAACTCAGTGATGTCTCGATTTGGTGTCAGCTTGGGTTTGTCGGTATTAAATCACCCTCCCATGGGTGGGTTGATTTTGATCATACATTTTTCCACACACAAGGTGAGTTTACGTTTGTTAGCTCACCCGGTGTGATGGGGATGTGCGCATCTTCGGGTATACTTGCTGTAGTCATCCATGCTGTGGTCGATGCACCGTTGGGTAGTTGTTCTCTGAGAGTGTTTTGTAAATCGTTTTATATATTACATATTTGTTGTTGTATTAAAAAATCAGTTATCTTTGTCACATCATATGAGGGGGCCTTAACTTAACAAGCTGTGCTTCAACAAAGGTCTCCTCGTCTTTCTTTATTCTACATTGTACTGTTATGATTATACTTGTACTGTTATGATTATATTTTGTCACATGTGTTTTCTGGAAGACATATAAACTTGAAACTTGAAACTTGAAACTTGATTCATGGAGATCCGCACTGATGCTGTCGAGGCCTCCCTGGTGAACAGCTTATTACGACACGATCGCAAAGACTTTCAAGAAATCACCTCAAGGGCAATTTAATTACCCTATCTAATATATAAAAAGGAAATCATGTTCGTGTTTGCAATCCTCACATATTTCAGTAGGAGATGGACAAGGCATTAGTTGATTTTTCGAAAGTCTTTGCAATCGTGTTTGACTCTAAAACGAGAGGTTCTGTGTTCGATCTTTATCCGGTGGTTACTACCTTGGACAACTTATTTTATACCCACATTTGTGTTCCTCTCGACCCAGGTATTTGAAATGATTACCTCACATTGCTGGGGGTAAAGATTTTGTTTCAGGACCGTTTGGAAAGAGCATTAGCGATACTGATACAGCTACCCTAGATAGATAAGACCGTAATGATAAATAACGCCATTATTATGTCATTTGTATTTCTTCTGAAAGGACACCAGTATTTTTTTCTCGTAGAAGTCATATTGCGTTTAATCTATTAAAAAAAACGAAAAAATATGTTCCTCGTTCTGATTAAATTGTTGAAACGCTAATTAGTCTTTTGTAAACAAAAATAATCGTTAAAACATTCAATATCTTTCAGTTATGAATCGTTTTGTATTTTTGGTGGAATAAAAATTGAATGTATATGTGAAAGCAGTTTGAAATAGGTAGGGAATTCTTTTAAATCTAAATCTTCATAATCGGTTTGAACAGAGGAACTTAGTCCGAGGTACGTCTGAATTTTCCTTTATGTTAAACATGAATCCGACCATGTGTCGGGTTTAAGTAAATTAGTAGTCTTTATATCATCTAAAATAGATTAACTAAAAACTTCTTCTTTCTTTTTTCTTCTTCTTCAAATGTCATGAAGGCGATCAAAGGACGAAGGCTCCTCAGGCGATCACAACATATTGGCACTGCGATTAAGACCTGAAGGATCCGATCTGGGCGTTTTTCCACCCCTACCGTTCTCACCAAACAACTACTCTCTAGAAAATGGGCATACCAATATGGCCGCCGATGACCTCACCACAACAGGTGTGGAAGATAGTGACTACGCTATGATAGCCGAGACCGAAATGAATCCGGCGATGAGTGCGAGAAACGGTTCTACCTACGAGGATGTTCCACGACTGGAGAACACTTCAGGGAGTCGCAGACCCCCGCAGCCGGCGCCCAGGAAATCAGCCAAAGACACCCAATTCGTCATGCATCCCGTACATGAGCTGTACGCCACACCTGACGAAAGCCAGCTTAGTAATGGACATCGTGATTCTATCCCTGAGTACGCGGTTTCTCCGAAATTCCGCAAGGAACGCATTAGTCAAGCAGTTCCTCAAGCAACGCCTTCTGCTTTAAGCCCTGAAGACATAAATGGCCTCTACACCATGCCCGACAAGTCAAGGAATATGACGAAAGCAAAGAAATTGTTGGATAGTGACATGGACCGACCTGCAGGTATAGACAATGCCTTGTATATATGTCGTGGAGAGGATGGCCTTCGGGAAGGCGAGACACAAAATGAGTATGCTACTGACAAAGATGGTGTGGAGGCGGGTGGCGAAGACGCAAGTGATGGTGACACAGGGATGGTTGAAAATGATCTGTATGATACCTCC
>BEXV01001448.1:43926-59001 GCA_003118195.1 Hemicentrotus pulcherrimus
AATCAAGTATGTGGTGACGTCACAGCTGGTGTTAAGCTATCGATTTTGATATCGGTATCGGGCTATTAATTTCATCAGCAAATTTTTCGCTCGATTTAAGAGCTGTTGACTGCTCTTAACACTAACACTAACACTAACACCCAACTTGAAATCACTCAATGTCGACTTAAAACTTCTTATCGTAGTTCTTTTTTGTTGTTGTAATGAAATCTTATCACGATTCTTTTGTTGTTGTAATGAAATCCTAACATGAAATGAGAAGTTTTTTGTAATGAAATATCACAATTTGTTTTAATTGTATCAGTATATACCAGGATATTGGGATATCCCATTCCAAACGATTAATGCGTCGGCTCTCTGGCTGACCTAAGAACTTACCTATTTGATACGTATCCATATTTAGAAACTAGCAATGGAACTTCGTGATTTTATTTTACATCATCCTTCTGTCAAGGAACATAGGCCTATCTGTAGTTTTTTTAAGATTCCAAGAGGTACACATAGTCATAGATAATAACTTATTAGCCTGTGTGTCTAGACCCTTGGACGAGCATTGGAGCTAAAACCTATTGCATCATTTGTTTGACTTAGGACTGCGCCAATAACAAACGGAGTTTTCGACGCAACATACGATAATGTCATCGTACAAAAATTGACAATAAAATGACCAGTGCCAACAGCATTTTCAAAACTGACGTATGGGCTATCTGCCTTGATGTCTTTTGCATACGATGCGTCATTTGCTGACGTAGGACAATGCGTCAATAATTATCATGTTCTTTGACGATCCATTAGAAATTGCTAGGTTTAAAAGGCAAGTACAAAACGACCAGTGCAAACACAGATCTGACTAACTGGCGCATTGGCTTATTCTCTTCATAGGTTTAATTAGCGCTTGTGATGATGTAATCGAAAGGGCAGCTCCTGTTTATCCGTTATAAAGCAATTTTTTCTTCCAACATCATTTTGTCCAGATTTCACCTATCTGGGATGCTTCTCCGATGACGACCGACGAGAATCACTCCCAGATCTCGTCTTCTGCGATAATGCAAGAGACCATTACACATCGTGTCATAATACCTGCGGATCACGATCAGAAAACTACTGCGAATCGCGTGACATGAAGGTTGAGCTATGCAGAGACATCTGCGCCTATCAGAACATGAAATACTTCGGACTCCAGGCCGGTTCTCGGTGCCTGTGCGGCGGAGAGTTTGCGCCGTACAATAAATCTGGAATAGCGGCGGGACGCAGCGAGACATGCGATGAGGAATGTAGCGGAAATAGTAGTCAAATATGCGGAGGTAACTCTCAGACCAGCGTCTACCAAATTCATGGTAAGTTCTTTTAACAAGCCAAACTCTGCGTTTGAGAAACCTGATTTCGGTTATTGCATTCAAAATCTCATTATACCGTTCTCCCTTTCCGAAACATACCAATCATTATGTTCATCTGTATTTTTTTTAACCGATAGATCGTTTTCTGTCATACTGTAGTCTCTTGTCAAATAAATGTTCCATTCTACAATTTATCTACCCTTTTAAGCTCGTATCTTTTGTAGACCCTCTAATCTTTCTTTCTCTATCCTATTTTTTTTCTAACTCAAACAATCATCAGATTCTGAATATCATTCTCTGCTGTATTTCATTCGCGTTTCATCAATGCTTATTCCACCTAATTATATTTCCACCCCATTCGCTGGAATAAGAAACGGGAAGCCTTTAAAAACATAAAGGTTGAGGTTAAAAGCGTTCATTTAAATTAGCCCCCTCAATAAAGATCGTAAAGACCTAAAGATTCAACCTATAGCAATTCAAACAGTCTTGCAGGTTATCTATTGATGTAAAAAAATGACGGTTCCATATCAAGTAATAATCAGGAGATTATATCTATATGCTTATACATGGGGACAATCAAATTATTTTTTTGCGATTGTGTTTAAAGAACATTTGTTGACACTGAAAATGTTTGCTGATTTCTTAAAAGTCTTTGAGACTATGGAAATTACAATATAACAAATACTAAACAGGCAACGTTATTATTGATATTCTGAGATTTACATTCTGTATGCTTTCTTTGTTTCAAGAGCCGGCATCTAACGCAGATTGCTTCAATCCCGGTTACGTTCTAAACGGAGACCAATGGCAACCTCACAACTCGTCTTACAGCGCTGGTAACGTCATTAACTTCTCTTCCATATGCCCATCCCCTAACACGATGCATGGCGCCAACTCCATCACGTGTTCTACATCCGGGAACTGGACAGACCTGCTACCAACCTGTACGGTCAGGTGTGCAACGCCGATTGCTCCGACATACGCACGATTCAGCACCGGGGAGACACTGTTTGAAAGCTACGCGGTCAGCGACGAAGTTCTCTACGAGTGCGACTACGACCCGACTCGAACCGATGGAATATTCACATGCGGATACTATGGTGTCTGGGAAACCGGTAAAGGTGCAACGCAATGCCCAGGTAATGGTTTGAAATTTCACTAGCCAATATATTTCGGCCTTCTCGTCCTTCTGCAGAAAAGATTATGTGTAGTGTGTTAATAGTCGTTTGCCCGGTGCTATATGTGGCTACACTACTGCTTACCATTCGTTCATCTTCTACAACGCGGATCCATGTTTTGAGAAACTACATTCCACGATTATCGTGGTGATAAGGTTTGTTGAAGTCACACTATCGAGACTGGCGTAACGCGGATCCAGTTATAGAAGGGTTGGGGGTGCTTAGGGAGAGACAGCGGTCTTGGTCAATGAACGAAATGCAAATTTAAAATGGTCATTGATTCAGATGAGGTTGTGGGAGGGGCTCGTAGAGCTTCTTTTTAGGTCCCCTTTTCACATCACTCCGTTACCCATTTTCTCCTACTATCTCTCCCCACTGCCATTTCTTTGGAGCACATGCCCCGTCTACCAAAAAGTTGTGATTTACTTCTTTGCCATTGATATCAATCGCGATTATTGTATGTAAGAGATAGGAGAACGCAAACTTTAGATTAATAAGAGGACTTGCGATTGATTCGGACCAATCGCAGATATCTATACGACTGGTTCTGATCCATCATTTTTTAATCTTGTTCAATTAACACAGAGGCGTGTGCCAGCGATCCATGTTTCGAGACAGCTACATGCCACGATGATCGTGGTGACCCAGATGTTGGATACATGTGCCATTGCCCCTTGGGCTATCAAGGACAAAACTGTGATTTGCTTCAGAGTGGTATGTTTTTTTAAAATAATATTTCATTTATATAGCGCCTTTTCATAAAATACAAATCGCATCAAACAGAAATCATTTCAAAGAAGCAAAAGAGTAGAGCATGACGAGGATGACATTATTTATATATTTTTAATCAATTTATATCGAAATGATGAACGAACAAATAAAAATGATAAAAATGAAGCAACAGGCAACATCACGATAAAAAGAAGAAGAGAAAAGAACATCAAAAATATCTTCGGGTTTAAATTTAGAATAACACGGAGCAGTGAGTTTTGGCACTAAAACTGAAAATTCTAACAGTCACAGAGTTACACAAATCGGTAACGGAACAAGTGTATCAACTAGTGAAGTAGTTCAAATACATTCTTGCTCTAATGTCTGGCACCTTTTCACTCATTTTCATTTTTGTACAGCTTGTCTTATTTAGTTTTGTTTTATCTATACAGGTGTGACGACCCCTCTTTGCGGCCAAAATTTCTACAACCGAACCGGTGTCATAACAAGCCCCAACTACCCGAACAACTATGGTCATGACAGCGATTGCAGTTACCTTATCCGGATCAATAAGGCCGAATCTATTACCTTCGTCGTCCACGATTTCATTTCGGAACCGAATGAGGATTATCTCTCCTACGGCAAAGGATACTCGGTTTATCCAGATTCGGGTTCTACAGCAGCGGATTACCCGATGTTGAGCGGTGCTTTGACCACCCAATCTGGTGTATCTAGAAAGAACAAGATCTTCGGTTTTGAGTCGGATAGCGTCTGGATCCACTGGCACTCCGATTCGAAGAATTCTGAGAGAGGATTTAATATCTCATTTAGCAGTGGTAAGAATGTTTTTAATATTTATAATCTATTGATTACTACAGTAATCAAATTTCGGTTACATTGTGAAAGGACAAATAGTCTGTAAAATATTGGTACTACGTAATATTTTACATCACTTGAGACTTAGATGATGTTTGAAGGTTTGCATGGTGGTATGAATATCGCGGAAGAGGTTTACGGTACACCATGTGTAAAGTCCTAGGAGGTATGAGGAAAGTGGATGAAAATCCAGTCTTCTACTCAACCTCTCTTTCTGTCTACAACTTTTCTGGTTTACAGTCCTTTTCAGGACTATACTTGAAAGATACTCTTCCTTCAACCTCCACTCTCTCGCCTCTCCATTTCACTTCTACTTTCCTCATACCTCCTAGGACTTAACACATGGTGTACCGTAAACCTCTTCCGCGATATTACTTGACTTATTTTGATTATTTCGATAGATAGTATATTTATATTGCTTCCACTATCGAAAAAAAAAGTATTCTTGTTCCTCTTCATGGGAATATTTATCTTTTCGGTCAAAGTTTCCTTCAATTGCAGTCATTTCCCCTGCCACAAAAATGCAACTTGTGCCGACTTGGATGACGGGTCATCGATTTGCCAGTGTCATGCAGGCTGGGCTGGGAGAAGATGCAAACAGAGTAAGACTAAAATATGTTTCATGTATTTATTGATTCTCATTGCACAGGCGAAGTATACGGAATTTAGTGATCTTTTACTTCAAATAGTCCTTACTTTCTTGTAATTAGTCCGATTTCTGTCAAAATGTCACCAGTCTGTATCTCACACCTATCTGCTTTCACACATACGAACTTATTACAAAGGTTGGATTGCGCTTTGGGCATTCTATTTGCATAAGACTTTAGTGCTATTTTCGGAAATTACAGAACAAATTGAAAAGACATTCACGTTCTATTTCCAGATATCGACGATTGTATTAACTCCGAATGCGCGAATGGTGACTGTGCAGACGAAGTGAATGCATATCATTGTGTGTGCGACCCCGGCTGGACTGGTAGAACGTGTGACATCGGTAGGTCAGACACAACTTCGGGAAACCGATTACAGGGAAATACTCGGAAAACAGCGAATGAAGTGATAGATAGATGGAGATAGAGAGAGAGAGAGAGAGAGAGTGGGAGATGGGATGAACTGTGTATCAATGGCATGGGGAACAATATGCAATGACAATCTGTTGTCGATGATATATATAGTTCTTGAAAGATGATGCTGTGGTTTAATTATCTCCAAAATCCGTGAAGGATTAGTCATGTAAAATTAACTTCCAAATTTCATAGAAGTAATTGAATATAAGAGTTATCCTAAACTATAAAATAATACCAACAAGGAATATGTTCTTTAGTAATCTATATAAAACACAGAGAGGCTTGCAGAACAGAAAAAGTTGCATGAAGTGAAGAGAGTAAATATTGACTGCTTTGAGGAGCAAGGTTTACAATATTGCCCAAGGTGACCTTGAAACTGTACTCTGCCCCGAAACGATCAAGTTGAGGGTCATATCTGTAGTCTCGATGTCACCGAATAGCTATAGTTTTAACCGTGGCCTGAAACATTAAGGAGTCATTTAAAAAATATGTATACTTCACCCCCAGTGTCTTTTCGGCTTTACAGCTAAATGAATTGCGAGTTTAGAATTGAGACTCACGATAAGTAAGGGGTTTTTTTCTCGCCTTTTCCCCTTTCTCCTTTATCTATTTCTTGTTTTAAACATATTACAAATAGCCTAGATCGAATATTCATTTACATGTCATGTGACTGTGACTCCAGATATACAGGGATCCACTGTGAAACTGTTGAGCATTTTCTCCCTTTTCTAATCGAAAGGATACCTCATTTAGAAATAAAGATATTTAGTTTATGCATGAGCATTCGCTTATAAAAGTCCGGGGTAAAAGTAAAATAAACTTGAATTTTTATGTACCAAAATACAATTATCACAATGTAATATATTGTGCCTAAATTTTCCTTTGTTTGTGAGATAGTTGATAATTTAAGCCTACCGCAACGAATGAGAGAGAGAGAGAGAGAAAGAGAGGGGTGTTTATACATAAGGATAACGTGATTTCAATCCTACAGGATACAATTCAAAAAATGTTTTATAAAATATTTTTTAAATTGTTCGAACAAGAAATGCAAGAAATTATAAATAAGTTAAGATAAAGTTGGTCACTAGTTATGTAATTGGTCATTAAGGGGACTAGGTAACATTCTTCAGATGAGAGAAAATATTCTTAAGGTAGAGACGACCATGCTAGATGTACCATTAACGATAATCTGAAAGTTTGAGTGCCACAGACCATTTGGAAAACTGATTTGATCGATTGCTTAATTCTTTAATTATATTACTACAATTTAATTTAAATTTAGATGCATGTAAATCTTCACAAAGCAATGAATTGCCTTACATCCTATTCCAGACATTTAAGTGTTGACAGATTTTTAAAACTTGTCTATTAAATGTCTTATTTTCATGGAAAAACGGTTGGGAAAATTAAAAAAAGGTTGGGAGAATATACTGCTCGAGGGTGTTGCATAGTGACGCATTTAAAGGACACCATTACTATTTTTGTGGTTTGAGAATTTGTTCAGGATGTTTTTGCTTGTTAGAGGGTGAGTACAGTATAGAAGGTATAAGTAAAGGTACAGGTATAGGTTATATGTACATTTCCTTTAAAAAAACATAGTTTTGTCATCAACCTTCAACAATGTTATCGAGTCACTTTCAAGAAACTTAGTTAAAAGTGAGAAAGAAAAAAAGGCTAACAAAATGACATTTTGATGAAAATAACATGGTGGAAAGCACCACACAAAAATTGCACATATGGGGCTACATAAATTTACATTACATTTACATTAATTGTCTTTGTTTCCAGGTATAGGGGTGGAGAGGGGGTTTCAAGAGCATTGCTTCTCACGTACCATTCCTAAGAACATGATAATTCTATTTAGGAGGGAAAAGAACGAGAAAATCTCAGACACTAATTTTTACCCTTCACCAGGGGGGCGTTTAATGAAATAATTAGTCAGTGGTTTTCACCGACTAATATCATGTTCACCGACAATTTAGTCAGCTCTGACTCAATTTGACCAATCACATGCCTGGAAAATAGTCGGTGACAAAAGAATTGTCGGTGAACATGATATAAGTCAGGGAATACCACCGACTACTTGTTTCATGAAACGCCCCCCTGAACTCTACTTTCTCTTGAATCTAGCTGATATGGTTACAGAGAGGAACGACTGCATGGATGCTCCATGTATGAACAGCGGACAATGTGTAGGCCGAGATGGACAGATAGGATATGTATGTGACTGTAAGCCCGGTTATACAGGAGATCGTTGTGAAATCGGTAATTATCACATTTTATACAACTCACTCCAACATCCCAATAAAAACGATTAATCGTCGACGGTCACGTGTGTTTCACGAATTTAGACTGTCCCATATTTTTAATCAAAACAACATTTGGTGCAATATTTTTTATATATATATATATACTAATACTATCCATTCTTTAAGCGATGAATGCTAAATGTGTAGTTTAGTCTCTCTCTTTGAATTCATCATCATATAAGTAATGATTACAATATAGGTTTAATTCAATAACCCAAACAGAAACATTATTTTCTAATCTTTCTACCCCCTTTGCCTCTATATATCTCCTTTATATATGCTTTTCACAGCCATACATCCTCCCTATACACTTTAATTCACAAACTGTTGAAATTGTCAAAATATAACTCAGCTATTGCGATAAACAATTTTTTATAATCTTGTTTCTTGATGTAATGTCATCCATTTTGATATATTGTTTTGTGTATACATTTGAGCATGTGAAATATATAAATTCATATTCGATTTGATCCAATTCAAGATTAAAACGCACTGTATCATTTCTATTCATTATTTATCGCAAATTAAACTCTATAGATTAGTTGCAAACAAATTATCTTAAACTGACAATTTCTTCTTACATTTTAGGTTCAAATACAACACCACAGTTTACGTCGGAGTTGGTATCCACTATGGATCCTGGTGATATGGCTGGCAATGATATGCCTGCATATGCCGTTGGTAAATTCATATTGTAATATTTGGTTTTGTTGTTGTTTTATTAAGATTCTTCTATAACTTTTTTGTTTATAGAATAACATCTTCACAACAGTAATGAGTAAGATGATATAGAGAAGTACAATCATACGTCATAATCGTATATGCAAACTTATACTTGATTAATAAAAAAAATGGGGGGAAATAAAACGAATAATTAACAATAGGTGAAATCAACATATCATGTTACCAGCACAATCATAGCCATAGTAATTTTTGAAGGGATTTGATGAATTGAAGCATTGAAGATAAGGAAAAAAGTGTAATACACAGAAAAAGAAAAGAAGAAAGTAGCACATAATATACATAATGTTGGTAAATTCCTGTGAATTGTATGCTTTAATAACAAAATCTTTTGTTTTTGTTTGCACCTTTAGGTTTGCTAACATTGGGGGTGGCAGCCATATTGACCCTGATACTCCTCTTCTTCACCATTGCAATAAAAAAATTCTCCCAGAACAGGTACGATTGAAATACCCATTTAATAATAACAATAATAAATATGATAACAATGATGATAAAGATATTAATGACAATATTAATAATGCTTATAACAATAATGATAATGATAACAATAATGATGATAAAGTAATAATAACAATGATAATAATAACAACAATAATAATAATAATAATAATTATAATGATAATTATAGCAGATTATTGAATAGCGCTGATTACTGTCATATCTGACAAGCTCAGAAAGAACGGCATTGATGCTGATGAGGCTTTCCTCGGTAAACACAAATTGAGTAAGGCGTAGCCTATTCTTAGACAGATAACACTTTTCAACGCTAAAGTCCTAAATATTTGTAATAGGTATCAACAGAGTTCATCGCCATTTTGAATTTTCGGGAAGGAGTAAAATAATTTAGAGCTCATACGTCTTATCAGTGTGAAAGGAAATCATATTAATGTTCCCTGAAAAGGATAGCTCCTCAATGGCCTCATATCCAAAATATTTCCGGAAGTAGCTAAGAAGTTTGGATCAATTAATATGCTACATTTATGGACAGTACACGACCTTTCAACTAGATTGAATTAATTCATTTTCATTGTGTTCATTTCATTAAGTAATGACATTTTTTAAAAAATGCTCCATTGATTGATTGATTTTTTTTCATAGAAAAAAATTGAAAATATTTTATTACATTTTCATCATCCTCTATTCGCTGGCTCAAAATGTAATTTGATTATTTTATTGTTTCCTCTCATGCTTATCTCCTTTCTAATGCGCATTTCCCTTTCCTTATCTTGTTATCAACCCCACATGCAGCTCATTCTTTTGTATTAATTTCTGCATCCCCAATCCCTCACTCCTTTTAGCATGTTCTGCTCCTTGTGTCATGACCATGTTCTCCTATCTATGTCATGTATAGTACGGGCTTATCCCGTTCTCGTCTCTGTTGGCACTCCCATTTATTCCAGATTTTGTAGTTCATTTTGTAGTTACGAACTTGTTAATTTAATTACTCATTATTCCTAGGTATCATTGAGGGGTCTACACTTGTACAAGCATTGATTTTAATTGGACCTCTCTGTCTCTGTCTTTTTTGTATGCATTCTTAAAGTATTCTAAATGTTTATAACTGATTTGTAATCTTTTGTAGAAAACATAATTTTTTTGAAATTTGAAATTTGTAATTGAGCCTCACACTACACATTATTTCTTATTTTAACACAATATACCTTTCCAAAATGGTGTTGATTTACTAATATTTTGATCAAATTTGTAAGGTTATTTCTATTTTGATCCCACTTTTAAAAGGGATCGTCGAAATCGAGTGGATGCCAAGATGGTGGACGACCATCATGATCAGAAACCCCAACCACTGAACGAGGTCAAAATCGACAAGCAAAAACACACAGGGGAAGACAAAGCATAAGTAAAATAGTGTTAGTAAACTGTTGTACAAAAATTTGGGGTAATTTTTTCTTACCTCTTTTAAAGCTATACTGAACAGATGAACTTTCTTCCCTAGTATTGCCGGTTATCCGCAAGAAGGTCGTAAGAGCTTTGTTATCGACCATTGGAGTGAAGACCTTTTTGCAGGCGGCCAATGATATAACATTTAAAGCCCCACTGCACTACTTAAAGCTACTTGCGCCCTGTATATAGCAAACAATGCATAATCGGTGCCATGGGGACATGATCCTCTTTTTGTATGTATTGAGAGCTGATTTGACGAGATAACCACCTGTCTGTGACCTTGCAGGGAGGTCTAATCCCCCCTGGACAAACTAATACAGAAATGCTTTAAGTCAAGACATACACCATTTCATAATGACGAACCTATTCTTGAGCGAGCACTCTCACCGTATTTGCATGACTTCAAAGCTCATTTCAATGCAGATTATACTTCTGGGAAAGTCTAAGGCTTATACCTCTGCTTCATTCAGTATATTGATTTTAGTAAATAAATATTTTGTGTATGAAGAATTATTGAAAATGTATTCCCATGAGAAAGAGAGAGCGAGAGAGAGAGAAAGATAGGAAGAGATAGAGAAAGGGATAGAGGTAGAACCAGAGAGAGTGAGAGAGAACAAGAGAAATCAAGATAGAGGGAGTAAGAAGAATAATTAGGCGCTTTGAAAAAAGGTAATACATATCTCCTTGCTATATTGTGATATGACTGTATAGTGTGTGAGGTAAGAGAGAGAGAGAGAGAGAGCAAGAAAGAAAGAGATAAAGAGAGAGATGATATGGAGAGAGAAAAGAGAGAGAGAGAGAGAGGGGGGGATGGGGGGATAAGGATGAGAAATAATATAAGACAGAGATTGATTAACTAATGCAAAAAGCTCTTGCGGAGATTATCTTCATTATCAACGCTCAACAAATCTAACTCATCCGCACTAGAGCATACTCCCGATCTCAGTCAAACCAACGCAACGGGCACCTGACAGGTAACATAACAATCTAAACATTACAATGGGTATTTGAACTGGAGAACTTTATTGGAACACCTTTTAGCCCCCTTGGTAACAAAAAGGTTTAACAGAGGAAACAAACGAACTAACAAACCAAATATGGATTATAAATCTAAGTTTACAACATGATTACAAGATATATATAATTTAGACAACTGTCACTAAGTTTGTGAACACTTTTACGTTACTAGGAAATGGCCAATGGTTCGTCGGTTATTTGTTGGTATGAGTGTATGAGTGAGGGTATGAGTGGTGTGTGAAATCAATGAATAATTGGTGCAAGAACTATACTCGGTCTCGGTTCATGAATGGGGAAATTTGTTTTGTTTAGTTACCGGCGGATCAATATTTACTGATAAAATCATTCCTCGAAAACTGAATCGAGTGAACGAGAGAGAGAGAGGGAGAGAGAGAGACAGTGAGAAAGAGAGAAAAACAAACAATAGGCTCACCAGTTCGTAGGATATAGCATTGTATTCCACTCAAAGCCATTAAATATTATATAATTATCCTTGTTTTTATGATACCACACATAATACATGTGTACAAGATTTCATGGATGGAATTATTGTAAAATATAAATAAGTTTCCATTTTTCATTCTATTAACATTGTTTGGTGCAAATATTCGAAAAAAATCCTGAATTTGCAGTATTCTCACGAGATGACTGCATTTATTATCATTATATGATTATGACATATATATATATATATTTATATATATATACATATATATATATATATATACAGTGCGTTCCAGAAAAAACGGAACCGAGAATTATTCATGTTTTATTATAACTTAATCACAACTATAATTAATAAATGGCACATATTTGTCAATCTTAGATCCTCCTCTTTATTTGATGCCATTCATATAATGCATATTTCACGCATGAGTAATTAAAAACAATCTGAAGAGAGGGTACCAAAGAGTTATTTGGCGGACGGTATCTGAATTTCAAGGAGAAAATCACATTTCCAGAAAGTTCATTTTCTGTCCTTTAATATGACACTTCAATCAAGAAGAATGACCCAGGAATAACAAAGTTCTGTTTGTTTAAATTAATGCTTGCATTTCCATACTTTGATTAAACGAATTCGTAATCACTGGCTGCCTGCAGTAGCAACAAATAGAGTTGATAAAAGACTTAACTCTGCTTTGTTAACGATCAGACATGTACGAAGTCTTTCGTCTTTGTTGTGCATGGCTGATCGTCAATTGTAGCTTATTTGCGATGAAAATTACAAATAATTGTGTTTTACAAAAACAAATCTAATGATAGGCACTGTATATTCATAGTCATTGTTACATTTTCATTTATATATAGTTTTTTTTTTTTCATTTTATAATTGTATATGTTTTGTGTCTGTTTGAATATGGGGTTTGATCAATAAAGATACTGTCTTGCTAATATGTTTGTAAAATTGACTGGTCTTCTATTCAAGTGTCATGTGTATTAGAATATCTCACTAAACACAGGCGAGAACAGTGGCGCATCGGGAGGGGGAAAATATAGGGACACGTGGGGGGGGGGGGAAGGGTTGTCAATATCTATAATTACATGATGTAATCCTTACTCTTTTGTTCACACAGACTATCTGTTCGTACCCATGTTATTACAACCAATGTAAAACGCCGTTATTTTAGAAAATGGAAATAACTTGAATAAGCAAATTTTAAATTTTTAAATCAGTATTTAAATGCTATTTTGTATTTGTAAATCCACCGCTCAAAAAAAAAAAAATCGAAATATCAATATCAATAGAATGTAAAATAAGCCTTTATTTCGTAACGCAGTACTTTACCCACTACATAATGATGCACAAATTTACACACACACACACACACGCATATTTATTATTAAAAAGATAAATGAATATATAGATATATATATATTAATTTACACACGTATATCTGAATAAAGTAAGGAGATGTAGAAATACGGTGAAAGGTCTCGGTTTGAATGCGGTAATGAGCCTCACTCCTGCCCTATATGCGTCTTTAGATATGTATTTGGCATATGTAATATCGCTTCCAGTAGCATTTCACATTCTGCCATTCTTGTTTGCTATTCTTCGCGGTGATGACACATGCGTGATTTGCATTGGCATTTGGTCGTTCGGTTCTCCAATCTGTCAGAAATGAAGCATACATCATTGCATTTAACAGCTTTAAACACATAATTTTTTTTCAGTAACAAAACAATGCAAATAAATCTTCAAAATACCATTCTTTATCACCATAATTCCAAAATGTAATTAACTTAATATATTTACGATTCATAATTTACGACCGAATACAAATATTGAATGGTGTCAGTTACATAAATATATTGTTTAATGTTTAAATAACTTTTTTAACCATCTCCTTCGACGATGTCTGCACTCTCTTTTATTTTATGACGATGGCATTATTGTTACCTGCATTATTGAAAGAAGCGCATAAAATATATCTGCTCATTGGGTTTTGAAGTTAGCGTTTTCCTTCAAAGTCATGTCCTTTCATGTCAACGTGTGATTCAAGCGTTTACTTCATAATACCCAAATCTGGCACAAATGGATTTTGACATGCCACTTTCGAAGCAAATTTGCTCAGTGAAGCGTGTATAGATTTATGTGATCAATGGATCATTTGAAAGTTGTTTTTTCCTTTATGGAAAGTAAGGAATTATATTTGTACAGCTCATATTCTGTTTCTTTTGGGTTTCGTTTTTTTCTAGGACACACCTTAATATTACATTGGACAGGTCATCATTTTCCTGTTAACTGAAGAAAAAATGTATATAAGGCCCGGCGACTATTCGGGCTAGGGCCTAATATCCAAATGACAAACAAATTCATCGACCAAAGCCGTTAAGAGCTATAAATGAAGAGAGAGAAAAATCAAGGCATAACATCATTTTTTATTCGAAGTTTGACGTGAAAAGCGTGTTTTTTGTTGTTGTTTTTTGTTGATAGTTTCAATTAGTTCTTTATTGAGAGAATCGATTTACGTTTGAATATTACGTTATAAAAGAACCACTTCATTCCCCGCTCTCGAAGAAAAAAAACCTCCGACCTCGGCGTGTGCTTCTTCCCATTACTGCCACACTCACTTCGATAATTGGTAGTGTTGCCAGCTCGGGTTGTTTCACACGAAAATAATGTACTGCTCGAGTCACGCTTGCAGTTGATCCAGCTATTTTTATTTTCCACATGAGGGAAAATGCATCTTCGGAAAATTTGCACCTCCTCAATGCTCTCGGGAACCCACAGAGAGGGGTACCGCTCCATCCCTCCGATTGTAAGCGATTGCAGGTCCTCACATGAGCTTACAGAATCTTCCCAATTGTGTTTGCTACCATTATTAAAATGGTAGCATTTCCCAAGGCCTGCTGACCAGCCATGTGGGCAAGATGCTGTGAAATGTAGGAAAGATAGATAGTTATTTGATATGCTTAAGGTCGACTTATGTTGTTCAAAGTATCAGACAAGAAACATGGAACTAATTGGCCGACAATCGACATGACCAAAAAGATAAGTGCAAAAGTCTTGATTTTAAATATTGAAATATCAAATTAATATGTTTTCAGCTTTTTCTTATTATTCTTATTGTAATCGTTCTCTTTATACTAATTTTAATTATTATCATCATCATTTCATTGTCATTATCATCGTTATTATTATAATTATTTGTTATTATTATTATGATTATCATCATTTCATTGTCATTATTATCGTTATTATTATAATCATTTTTTATCATTATTATGATTATCATAATTATCATCATCATCGTCATGATCATTGTTTTTGTAAGTAGTATCAATATGAATCTTGTTTTGGTTGTTGATGTTAAAGAAAGCGATAATCTATCAGAGGTCACTAGTGGGCTTTATTAAATATTCGCTTATGCATGTATATGACTCTCTTTTGATGAGCGGTTACCATTATTTTAATACACATTTAAAACTA